>CM061531.1:310453669-310565275 GCA_030545055.2 Neoaliturus tenellus | reverse complement strand
TATTATATAAACTGTATTATATAAACTATTTGTTGTTATTGGTCAATAAGAAACCCCCCCCCCCCTCAAAAGGACGGGATATTGAAGGAAGAGAAAGGGTGAGAAACAGGACATCAGACAGCCACTTGACCATTAAAATGGCCAAACCTGTGCCCCTTGACAACGGTCCGCTCTGCGCTCCAAATTGTCCCTCAGCTAGGGGTTTCCATGCACACAACATTCATCCCCTATATTTTTTTTAAACCTTGCATGTACATAAGTATAATTTATAGAGTGTATGGAACGAGTGAAGAAGCCACTTTGGTAGCAGAGTGGGAAATGAATTTTTGAAGTGATCGATAAGTGACTGATCACTGTTTTCACAACTTCGGAAAGCTTTTTTGAAAATATCTCGGCTCCTAGCAAGAAATTTTTAAAAAATGTATGACTAAACTCATTAAAAATTATTTCTTCCGCGTTAGTTTTAATCCATATTACTCTAATTTTAATGTGTTAATTTACAGAGGCCATAACAATTGTGACATAGTTGGTATCTCTTACGTTACATTTCGATCAAACTTTAAATTGGTTACTTCATCTCGTTTTCAGATATTTTAATTTGCCTTCTTTGGTGAGAAGACATGATTTCTAAAACCATACAAAATGCGTCCTTAATGGAAACAAACTGGCTGTTTTTAAATAGCATCCTTTTTTATAAATTGAATGAAACATTATAAACGATAACTATTTTAATATTCAAAATTTTTTAGTAACCATCTCAAAGACAACGGCTTCATTATTCACGATAAAAGAAAATGAGTAAAACACTCTTTTTTGTTGAAACTAAACGAATCGTTGAGTTAAATGACTCAATTTCGAATTACATTAAGGGAAAGTAACTAAAAAAAGAGTATGATTCTCGTTTTCACTTTTTTATGAGTAATCCTTAAGATAATTTAACAGAATAAAAACCATTCAACAATCCCTCACCGTGCTCTACAACCACCTGTTAAACTATTACATTAATTAAAACTACTAAGAGAAACATGTTTGCATTTTTAATAAAGTAATGCATCTAAATAGATATAATTAGGTTTAATTAGAAATTTCATTTTGAAATTTTATGGTTCCACTTTTAAATTTAGCGTCAACATTGTAATCAAATCAATATACGTGGTGATCAATGCAAAGTGGCCACCATGGTATCTTGTAAAGTAGAATAGTTACAGAAAACTTTAAATCAGGAACTTAACCTTCTTTTTAAAGACAATTAAAAATATGAATTTAGATATTTCAAATTTGACCGCCATTTTCCAATTTGGTGACCAAACTTGAAATTTCTTATCTAATTTGACTTTTTACTCATTTAACTCTTTTATAATTTTTTTATTGCTAAAACTTTTTAAGCTATTATTTTTTGTAAGTGGCTTGGAAATTAAGTAACTTACTTAATTGGTAAGTAGTTGGTAAAAATGTAGCTTATAAAGTTTTTTTATTAGCTTTTTTATTACCCGCTAGAGGCGCTTAAAGTTTTGTGGTCAAGGTAGCCCAATTGGTATTCCGTAAACTAGGATAGTTCATACAACATGAAAGGGCGACTTTACCTCCTCTTTAGGAACCTTTGAATGAAGATTAAGATTTTATAAATCAGTCTGACTTTTATCAATGTGGTGACTTACTTTTAAATGTCATCACAAAACTTTAAGTGCCTCTAGCTATAATAAAAGGCTAAGATAATAAAAAAAGACCAAGAACAAAATGCCCTTAAATTTCATTGCTTAGTATGTAAATTTCATAAAAAAGATTGTGTTCTATAAGAAATTTATAGGTTGGAAAATATAATAGAAAATGGCTTCCAATGGTTTAAATACTGGTTTCATTTTTTTAATCATCTCTAAAAAAAAAGTAAAGTTCTCCATTCAAAGTTTTCTGTAACTCTTCTATTTTAAGAGATACAAATGGAGGCCGCATTGAGTTGATCGCCCTGCAGGTATATCAAAGTGGTTGGGAGGTAGCTTAGAACCAGGAGAGGGAAATAAGATACTTTTCATCCCATTCCCTTGGGGACGTGACATAGCCCTAAGATCGTCATAAACGTACCCATTTCAGGTTGTTTTGGAGTTTTTTATCTGAGTTGTTTATAAACACAACATTTGGCAAAATATGTTCCTTTGTAATTAACTCCATAAACAATTAGGTATTGAGGGAAGATTGGTTATAAAAATCTAGAGGATATTATATTTGCGGCGAGAGAGAGCATCGAACGAGCTAAGGCCCGTTCGTACGTGGGCGACATATGCGAGGCCACGAGAGCAACAGGAGCGACGCCAGCGGAACACTTGCATCGCCATAATGTTATACATTGTTGATCGACGTCACTCCTGTCGCCCACTAAGAACGCTCCAATGTTTATATATTGGTTTGGAATTTTGTCGCTCTCGTCGCGTTGCATCTGTTACCCACGTAGAAATGGGCCTAAACCTGACGGAGGGTGAGTGTAGCGAACGAGATCACCTGAAGGGAAAAGATTCCTCAAGTTTGCATTTCAGGTTGGTAATAAATGCTAAATGCCAACTCACTGGTGAGGACACTTGTTGAAACCATCGCCCTCTAGGTAGAAGATGTCCAACACTAGCAGCGACGAGGGGACGGTCCACAGCAGGACGATGCAGTACTGGATGTTCCTGCGGGCCATGTAGACGGGGTAGTGGAGCGGCAACAGGATGCCGAGGTAGTGGTTCCCGGCCAGGGCCGCCAGGTGGAACAGCGTGGTCATGATGGAGCCCATCCGGAGCGCCTCGACCATGAGCGAGGCGCAGGGCGAGTCTATCAGGCTGAGGCCGAGGCGTGGCAGCAGCGTGAACGAGAGGAGTCCTAGGGCGTAGAAGAAAAGAGAGAAGGTGTCGGCGCCGGCCAGGCTCAGGCTGATGTACAGGGTGGGGTAGATCCTGCAATGTTATAGTCTTAGAGCCAGTGAACGAGAGGAGGACCAGGGCGTAGAAGAAGAGGGGGAAGGTGTCGGCGCCGACCAGGCTCAGGCTGATGTACAGGGTGGGGTAGATCCTGCAATGTTATAGTCTTAGAGCCAGTGAACGAGAGGAGACCCAGGGGGTAGAAAAAGTGGGAGAAGGTGTCGGCGCCGGCCAGGCTCAGGCTGATGTACAGGGTGGGGTAGATCCTGCAATGTTATAGTCTAGATCCAGTGAACTGCAGACCACACATATTTTAGGAAAGACTATGATTCTATCAGTTACGCTACTGTTCCTGCCTAATATGAAATGGGTATTATAAAAGTCCACTGGCGGTAGGTTTGGCGTCACCCAAGAGTGAAATGGTTGAAAATTTGACAACTGACCCACATATTTTAGGAAAGCTGACTGTTTGTTTTATCAAATTATACTGTTAGACTTACTGGAGATTAGAAACGGCAGACTCCTACTGCGGTTGTGACGTCACGTCAGACGCTTTGAAGATAAGATAAGAAAAACCCTTTTTTCAAAAAAAATTATGGAAGGTGTGGTTTTGATGTGTTAAATATAGTATTACTATTATTCAAAAATAAAAGTGGTAGACTGCTATATGTTAAATAAACTTATTTAATTCAAATATAATATTAGTATAGTAAATAAAGTGAAAATGAGTGTTCCTTAGGAAACTGTCTCCCGCAAACTTATGTCTACTTCTGTTTTTCTTATTTTGAAAGCGTCTGCCGTGACGTCACAACCATGGTAAACTTCTGCAGTTTCCATTTTCAGGTATATTTAACAATATATCAAAACGCTTTCCTAAAATATGTACGGAAATTTTTTTTCTTATCTTCAAAGCGTCTGCCGTGACGTCACAACCGCAGTAGGCGTCTGCCGTTTCTAATCTCCAGTAAGTCTAACAGTATAATTTGATAAAACAAACAGTCAGCTTTCCTAAATTATGTGCGTCAGTTGTCAAATTTTCAACCGTTTCACTCTTGGGTGACGCCAAACCTACCGCCAGTGGACTTTTATAGTACCCATTTCATGTGAGGTAGGAACAGTAGAGTAACTGCTTAAGTTCCTAAAATATTTGTGGTCTGCTGTTCACTGTAAACAATAGACAATATTTACTGTGGGTAAAATACAAACTAACAATACATCTGAGGAGTCACATTAAAAATTAAACAGTGAGCTAAAGCTATATCGTTACGTACATTGTCAATGTGAATTGACGTTTTTAGTTAGGAAAATATTTTTAGATAAAACCTCAAAAAAGTAAATAATCATGTAATTGTAATATAAATTTTATAAAAAAAATAACTCATGCTATGTTGACGTTAAAGAGGTCATAACAATTCTGTAACGCACCACCGCCAAAATACGTCAACAAATCTGGGTTAATGCCAGGTCATTTTTAATAACGGTTCGCACATGTGGTTGAAGTAGATTTTGTCCACCTCGACGAACATTATTTCCATTCTCTCTTTGCAGTTTTGTTTTATGTTTTATAAAAATTTGTAATCTGTATTATTACTATGTAGATAACTAATGCATATATTTTATAGGTTGTTCATCTACTAACAAATTATTAAGTAGTGGCATCAATGTACAACCTATAATATAAATGAACTACAATAATATTATAGTATATCGTAATAACACGTTATACAACAAGGTAATAAATTGTACTTGTTAAAAAAAATCAATATTGATTTGTTGTATCCTGTAAAAAAACACTACATGTAGCGAGTATAAAATCCAGTCGTGGTGCAATATTTTCTAAACGATTATAGAATAAGCGATAAAGCCCGATACAATAGGACTAACCCAAAAATCTATTGTTAATGTTAAAATAACACCTTTTGTTATTTCAGGAAAATGAAGCACTTAACTGCCCTTAATTTGAAACTTTTCACAATCTATAGCAATATGCCACTAAAACCTATTTAAAAAATTCTAGTATTTTGGGATCTCTTCTATAATGTTATTTCTGTCAAGTCAGAGGTCAATGTGATCCTGCAGTTTCGAATCTGTTAAAATTCATCTTCAGTCTTTTTTATCACTTAATTTGGTCTAAAAGACATATCGCCCACATCTGTGGTTGTCAAACATTTTAAAGTACATTTAAAACATTGTTTATACACAAAATGCATATTAAAGTACCGATCCACCAGTTACTTTTTGCATTACCACTTACGGTGACAATTGTAGATCTACTAGCTTAATCTTGCTTAGCATGCTGTTAGATCTACAATTATCCCCAATGCTTACACTTAACAATCTTTTTGGACTTCTGGTAGCAGTCCGAATCCTTATTTGACCAAAGTTTTTGTGTAAAAAAAAAAATAGTTTTACGTGTAGTAACGATATGCCAATATTGCTTAACATGTAGCCTATCACAAGATAGTTCAAATAGGTACTACACCAGTTCAGAAATTATTAATCATTTTTTATCACGAAAAAATTGGTATTAGCGAATAATGTACAACTTTAATGTGTTGGAACTATATCAATGATTTTCTTCGATGAAATTCTATAATTTATTTTATGAGTGGTTGTATGCATTTTATTCATCCTCACATTACCGAGTAACCTATACCTTGTTCTCATGAAGAACACTGAGCTGAGAATGACAACGTTGACCACCAACGAGACGATGCAGAAGATGATGAGGAAGGAGGCGGCGCAGATGGCTATCACAGGGTCGACGCCTGACTTGGTCTGGTTCCCCTGTGCTCTGGACGGGCACACGCCCGTGCCCACGTCCACGTCGGCGACGGCGTCGGCGATCACGTAAGTCTCGTTCCAGGCGGACGTCGAGGCGACGGTGTCCTCGGTGGTGTGGAGGGTGTGGGTCAGGTTGTCGACAACAGAGTTCCACCAGTCGAGGTGGACGTGATCGGAGACCTCCATCTTCTACAACAGACTCATTTTATATTTATCTTTATTATATTTGAACTGAACTGCAAATTGAAGTATAATTCTATGGCAATATGTATTGCATAAACATGTTTTGTGACTTGCTAAACAACTATAATTATTTTCATAAAGATTTACAACACTTGCATAACGGTAGGACAAAATATATCAGTTTTTAATTTGTACGTATACAATAAATTTACTAAATCGTTATTTTTTGTGTAGTTCAAATGGCAACAGAGAATTCAAAATATGAATTAAGTCATTTATGATTTAAGGTTACAAATGTTTGTGTAAAAAATGAAATAAAACAATTTATTATTCTGAGCCAAGTGTCTAATATTTCTTAAATTTTTTGGCCTACCAAAATATTACTAGTTATGAAAAAAATGTGGTATGTAGGTTGGTTGCAATGAACAAAATAGTATCAATATAATATAATTTCTTAACTGAAATAACTGTGTTTCACAGAATGTGCAAATCCTTTCAACCCTCAGCCTACATTGCGCTCAACCAAAACGGAATGTAGCCGATCGAGCCTTCATTCTTTAAGCTTGTTATTACATATTTTATGTTTCTCACTAGGTAAATAAAAATTATGCAACTATATATGTGATTGTCTTGATCCAAGGTTTTATGTGTTACAGCTTAATCTTTTCGTAATTTGAAATGTCAAAAAATAACCATGTGAATTATCCTTTCATTTTTCGACCAATATATTTATTCACTTGAGGGTTGGGAGTTTTAAGACTCATATAATGGTAATGATCAATACAGAAATGAAAATATTTTACAAATGCTCCCCCTTATATTGTTTTTTCGAGTATATCCGACCAATTTATATACTTTAACTTTGGTGTTACGTATTTAAGTTTACGTAAAATTTTCTATTTGTTTGGTGCTTTAGTTTTTTCGGTCGTTTTTTAGCTCAACTCTTGGATGAAAGAAGAGTGGTCGGTCTCTTGTAAATGGGAGGTATAAACTCGATTTACAATGTAGACCCAACAGTCTGGCCGCAGCCTGGTTGGTCAACAAGTGGTTTGTACTTGCAACTATTTATCTGCAGCTAAACTTAACTCGCGAGATAATTCAAGTGGAACAATCACACATTTGGATAGGTATTAGGCAAATTGGTTTATGATTTAAGTAATAAGTAATAATATATGTGCCATATATTTTTAACGTAATGTCAATCAAAATACATTTATATTTTCTTTTTTAAGAGCAAATAAAATCCTTATTGTACAGGCTTATTCTTAATCATTTTTAACTCAAATCATAAATAAAACAATGTATGATTTCATTCATTGAACATAGATTAACTTCAATCCAATTTACGTACGTGGTCGGTAATTTGGTTTTAAAACAATACAAACAAACTTATAATATAGTAACACAATATGATATTTTATTAGACATTTTTTTAAGTGACCAATGATTTAAAAAAAATAAAATAATATAACAACTTTCCTTTTTTATTTATCTAGTTAAATGAATTTTGTGTAAAATTAACGTCCAACTAAATTTTTAATACTGACGCATTTTTAATTTTATAGTTATTCATTTATTTATTTATTGTTAACTTCATAAATAAATTTTTCGTAAAAATAATTAGCATTATAAATTATTTTAATGGAATGCTCTTTATTTTAAATAATAAGAATAATCAAATAAAATAAAGAAATAATAAGTCATTTAAACAAAGCAGGAACAGTTGGCAAATTGGTTCACGAAATTTGAATTGGCATGTCAAATCTTTCATACAGGTATTGCAAGGTAAGCTGCAACCTGAAAATAACCAGGTGAAACCTGAATCATAAGCCATCTTGAATTCTGTAATGTTCTGTAAAATGGTTTCGACCGTGAGAATAAATAAATAAATAAATAAATAAATAAATAAATAAATAAATAAATAAATAAATAAATAAATAAATAAATAAATAATTAAATAAATAAATAAATAAATAATAAATAATAAATAAATAAATAAATAAATAAACCTGATTGGTTGGAACATTCTAGGACCTGTGAGTCCAGACCAATCAGAGGGCAGCTCTGTAAAACTATATAAGTCAGTCTCAGCAGCTTAGAGTCCTCTTTTGAAAAGTTTACTTTAATGAGTGAATTTCAAAGTTGTGAATAATTTAAAAGTTGTAACATTTGCTAATATTTCCCCCTTTGTTTAAGTTTATTTGAAGTATTTATTTAGATATTTAATTTACAGCTTATCCAATTGCAATGCCTACTTTAAAAATAAAATATAAAAATTATTTAAATTTATTTAAATGGGTTATTTTATTGTTCCGGTAGTTTAAAAAGCTTAGTAAAGATTATTTCTAATTAAAAAATATTAATCAGGTTTGTCCTTTTTTAGGGTTAAAGATAATGGCTATGTAGAGTACCCAAATAAAATAGAAACAGATGATTATAGTTTAAATAATATACCTCTCCAAGTTAAAAGTCTTTTAAATAAGAAGCTACTTTAATTATGTGAAGTATTAAATAAATAAATGAATTAAAAGTAGTTTTAAATGGATTGGTTATTCACCTTCACTAAATTAAATGAGGGATTATTAATTTAATTTTAGAAGTGCTAAAATACAATTGATAACTAATAATACGTTCTAATGATAGATACGGTATTTGTTGTCCAAACAACCAGAGTCGTAGATTGTTTGTCGAGGAAGCCTACAACTACTGTTATGTACATAGAGTACGAGCAAGAGGAGCAGGATCAGCACGGTTCGGTTCATCTGCGTTGTACAATGTAGTCGAGCACAGCATACAACTCAGTTGTCCGCCTTGTGTTGCCTGCTTTGTGTTGTCTAGTCTCTGTGATGTCAATAGATTGTATCACCATGTGGCAGGGTTCAACAAACATTTTTAATCTACATCACCTATGCCAGTTAAGGTTAAATAAATGAAGACAAAATTGTGACCATCGTGTTGAATAATTGATTTGGAACTGCAATTTCATTACTACTGTAATATATAATAATAAAATGTATATGTTTTTTTTTTTTATTTGTTTATAAAAGAAAACTTGATTGCGAGATACCATTATTCATAATTTTAAATGAAACATTTACAAAATTACCTCAAACGATTGAAAGAGACTCGCCTACCTCGATGGGGGCTCCACCCCCATGCCCCCTAGCTCGTTAAACCAAATCCGTTAAATCTCAAGCGTTAAACAAAGTACAGGTCAAAGATCAAGGTTGGCCTTAGGGGTAGTTGGCTAGAGATACCCAGAAATGGGTAATGTTTCAAATTGTGATTAGTTTTAAAATATGTTTCTTACAAGACACAATTACTTTCATAATAACACACGTTTGAACGGTTAAGCTCAGGGAAGGAAAACAATTCACTATAAAAAGAATAAATTAATTCAAACACAGAAGCAATTAAAAATTCTATTTAAAACTATGTAAATCAAACTGTAAAGTGGGATTTATCCATGCTTTATAAATCCTCAATCGTTACACTATACCAATACTAGTTCCAATAACTGATCTTGAGTTTCAGATTTGTCAAAATGTTATGTCCAAAAATGGGGTATGTTTCAAGATATATTATAGTTATTCAAGATATGGCTTGTAGTTTAGCTTGTAGCCAATTATTCAGCCATCTATCCATGCATGTGATATGAAATGGTGTATTTTTGCCGTTGGAATGTAATAGATAAATAAATAAATAGATATATTAACTAAAAGACGCAGTTCATTAACTGTTACTAATAGTTTGAACGTTCGAGCTTAAAGTAGGAGCTGAAAGTAGAATTCATTAAAAAGAATCAATTAATCCGAACAACGATAAATCAACGAAATCAAATAAAAATGTAATAACAAAGTATATAGTTATTGCAATCCCCTCAAACTTTTCTGCTATTCGCAGGAAGATTCATTGATGGGGACTACCCAGATTGGTAGGGGTAGTTACGAAGGGGGATTTGAAATTTTTGGGCAAGTATCAATGCATGGCCCGATAAATGGTATAATTGTCAAGTATTGTGCTCTTTGGGGTTGGAGGACTTGATATACGGAAAAATTTCAAAGGACTTAATTTGAAGGACGTTAAAAATATGGTATAATACTGACAAAACATATACGATTTAGCGGTATATTTACCAGCTTAAAGTAAATTAAAAACACTCTACATAAAAAACGCTATGGATTTCCTGTTTATACAGATTTTTTGTTAAACTTTGTTAGTTAACCCCTGGATGCCACTATAGTAAGTCCTAGGTGAGGTCATAATATGTACTAAATTTCGAGCATGTATGTGCCATAATAAGAATTTTAAATTGCGGCAGCTTTTGTGAAAAAATTTAGAAGTTTTAAAAGTCTGCCCCTTTCAATGTGAAAACGGTGAGATGAGGCAAAACTTCATCTGAAATTGTAGAGCGTCAAAAATAGAAATATTGAAATGTTTTTTTTTTAAGAGAGATAATTTTTTTTAATAATAATAATTTTTATTTTAGTGTTTATATTTCTACATATACTGACTCAGGTGCTCTGCACCGCGGAATTTATTTTCTTATTCTTAAAACCTAGTGGCTGGCTAAATTAGCCATACGATATATAATATAATAGAACGGACGGCTTTCGATAAAATGAGTACATAGCGCAAAACTCAATTATAACCTCGGAAAATGAAATATATCATTTTAGTTTGTAATGAATAAATCAGCCACTGTTTTAGTGTTTGGCGATAATATGCAAATAAGCAAAACAACAGAACCATTTTAACTTGAGGTTGCAACCCTCTTGAGAGCGTTTGCATACAAGCAAAACGGGTTGTGTGCCTCTTACAAATTTCCATTTCGTTTGTGTACTCTCCAAATTAAAATCGCATTACCAAAAACAAGAACTCCGCTTGGTCTATTTGTCTCTAAACCACTTGTGTTTTTAATACGTTATTGTTATCAGTTTTTTTATGTTTTGAAAATCTGAAATTTATTTTAATGATGCTTTATAGTGTTGTTTAAAGGATAATGTATATATAATGAATAGTAATTCATGTTTAAGAATAAAAATCATGATTCGAATATAAAAAATTATCAGATTAATAATAGTTTAGAGTACACCTTAAAGTTTCTAGTTAAATCTTATTTTTGAACATCTAGAGGAAAGTATCCAAAAGTGGACCCGTCTCCTAATGTGGATTCCCATGGTTATTTTCTCTGATGTGTGCTGAAACCTAGCGGAAAACTTTAAAAATACTGCTCTAGTTGTTTTCTGACGGTTAAGGGTTAGCCATTACGTGTTTTGACAAAAATGAATATTTTTCGTAGTTTTAAATTTTTTTAAGTTGCATGGCAAAAGGTAATACTAAGCCTTTCTACCTTTATTCTTAAATTATAATGGTAAAAGAATCATTTGACACTGTAATTATTTCAATGTGATTTCTTTTTTTATTAATTATGACGTATTAAAAATTTTGACGTTAGGTGTACAAACCATACCACCAACGGTTAAACTAAAATTCAAGTTAAACTAGCTAAAACAGTTACGATAAAAAACGAAAGGTAAGTTGATAAGTTAAAAGTTAACGGTTAAAACATAAACTGGACCCCTCACATAATGAGTGACTTTTAGATAAATAAAACAGGTCTATTATTTTTGTTACGTTATAATTATTTTTAAATAGTGCAGAGGTGAAATATATACACTTGTGACTTTTACTGTAAGAAAATCGTTTATATTAAACTAAATGTTGTAGACACTATACTATTTAACTAAACATTTCACTTATTTACTTTTCAACGTTAACATATTATGTTAAAATAAACAATTATTTTTACTCAACCTGTATCACTGTTTCAATTTTTAGTTTGATTCCCATTCTTAGTTAGTTAAAATTATATTTTTGTAACTTTTCTCAGGGGTGCATTTAAGTAAAAACTTTTTTTGAAAATCACAAAAGTGTAAGGTTTTAAAATATGGTTACTAGAATAATTTGTATAATATATTTGTATTATTATACATATTATGTATTTGTCATAAGATAATTACAAATCAGTAGTAAACATAAAAAAGTAAACTAGTATAGTATAGTTGAAATCAAGCACTTTAATTTATTAGATTCTTTGCTAAAAATTTTAATTTTAGTCCAAATTCAATACTCCCGTACAATCCAATATTGAGATTGTCAGTACACAAAACTAAACTTATTTATATAGCTGTATATTAACAGATGTGTTAAATGCTCAACTCAACCTCAATGTTATTCTAATGGGAAAATTTAAATTATGGATAGCATCATAATTTTAAGTAAGATTTTCACTAATTTTTGTCAGCCAATTCTTATTCAACAACACCAAATCTTTTTTAACTGTTTTTTAATATAGTTTAGATGTAATGTTATAGTAAAAAGCCAAAATTGGGCTCTGCTTTAGGGTACTTTCATAGATAATCATATTATAGTATAGTACTTTGATTATTTAAATTTATACTCATGTCTTAAAGTAATGTAATAAAGTGTTGCATTTTAAAATATAAAATGCAATAAAAGTTTGAATTATACATATTGACTCAATAAATATTTATGCAATACCAATTCTTAATATGACATACCTTTGTTTGGTTATATAAGGTACACAACGAATAAAGACATTTATTTTACATGAAATGCATTCATCAACGTCAGAGTAAAGGTTCATAAAACATCCTGAGAATGATAATATCCTTTAACCTTGTGACTCATGATGATGCATGCAAATTTGGCAGTGCATCAAACATACTACTGCTAATTTATATGTAGGGCACTCCCTACATTAAATTTACACATCACATCTGAATATATTATTTAGTATTGCCTGCCAAATTTATCTCATGAATAGAATGGACTATAATGTTCATTGTTTGTCACATGTTTTTGCTAACAGGAGGTTGCTTTATGGAGAGTAGTGCACCAATATCAAAAACCAAGATGTAAAATCTCATTTGAAAACAGGCTATAAACTCTCTTAAGAGTAACGGGTGGATAAACTCCACTGGCATTGCTCACATTACTGGAAACTCACACCACTCCTTAAGGATATAGACCAAAACCCCTGCCCCGCTAAGGTGGTGTCACTGGCCCTAGAATGTATGTTCTGGGGCTGGGGAAGGGCTTCGACAGGCCAGTATCAGCCCCGATCCATCAAATGTGAAAAGTCGTCACCCCCGACAGGCGGACCTCTAATGAGGGTAGTTATCACTCCTATAGAAAACCTAAATCGACAAGTCCTTAGAAATGAGTTTCAGTTGTACCAGTGAACCCCACAAGTCCAAAAGAGCGACGGTTGAAAATGATGGTCCTTGGCATTTCTTTGGAAGATCCAACAGTCTCCTTAAAGTGGGTTCTTCATCTACATGCTTCAAGTGCATGGGCTTGTTGACACCACCACGGCGTTTGCACTGGAAAGGATCGGTTGATTGTTTCCTACAACGGCGGAGATTTATGACACTATCTCATTGCGATAGACGATGTTTAATACGATCTTTATTACGATCATAAAAATACTGTTTAATATTTCATGGTGTTCAGTTATAGAATACAATATAGCTATAAATTTCGAAACAGCTCAATAACTCGGAATACTTAAAATCATTAACCTTTTGATATATTGGACACAATTTGACAAATATAAGACACAACCTTTGATACATGCTTGGAAAGTCAATTGCCTCCCTGTATCTTGAACATTTTACTCCGGTACACAACAAAAACAAGCTGAGTTTTGGTGGTGAAGATATGGGTTTCATGTCAGTCACTTAAGTGTTCAAAAAATTAATTATTTAACGAAATTTTTAACTATTTTAGTACCACCACAATTTGGGCATAAACATTATTTTCCTCAAACATTACTTTTTCTAGGCTCGTCAGCCTTTATTTATACATTTCAGAACTTCGATTTTAGTACTTCTTAAGTATATTAAAATACCTTTAAAATTAATCAATGTTCTAAATTTTCACATTTTTATTGATTATTAAGAGATTTTTCCCACCACACAAAATTCAAATCACCTCTCTCCAACTATAACACCATAATCGCATACCCCATGATCTAATTACCGCCTCCGCAACAGTGCTGATGGTCGCTCATGTAAATGCATAGGTTGAGATGGACGTTATAATGTCATGTATTATATAAACAATATTGCATAGCATTGCTCCGAGTTGGCTCGACGTAAGTTTTAATTTTACTGTTGTTAGGTGAAACCCTAATTTATTTCACGCTAATATTTAAAAACAAATGTAATTTTCAAGAGTATACATTATTTATTTTATTATGAACCTAAGCAAATGGTATCTCTTGCGTTGAATCTTTCAAGTACAGGAGTTGGTGCTGTACAAAAATACCCCCGTCGCAGCAGACCTGCGACGGGGGTACTCAGCGAATTTCCAAGATATTTTTTTTTCAAAATCATAAAACTTTTTGAATAGTTTAAATAATTAATAGTCTTTACAAAAAAAAAAAATAAATAAATAAAAATATAATGACATTCTATTTTCCATTTAAATATCTTATTTAATAATGTATATTATAATAAGTTGCTTGTTTTAATTCGTATTAAAAGTGCATATCCAAAGCTTCAATGCAAAAAGAATGATTTGTTTACATATCCCAAAACATCAAAATTACAGCTGATCAGCTGATTAGGAATAGACACTTTATTATCTCCATTACTCTTGCTTCCAATATACACTTATTTTTCCATGAGAACGCCATGGGATTTAACAAGTAGGTTTGCTGTCATGCTGGAATTTGATCAAATTTTATTTACTCACCACCTAGTGAAGTTTCCTAAAAACTTTATTAAAATAAGCTGATAAATAAGCAATATGTATATTTTTAAATACTTTTTAAATAAAAATAACATGGGAAACTTGATTTGAAATTTCTCCGTAACCAGTTAAGCTATTTATAATGATTCAAAATACTAAATTGTTTGTTTTTTAAAGTTCCTTCAAATGGTTTAAATTAAAATTGGCAAATGTAAAAAAATAGTGGGGGGGGGGGAAATGCCAAAACCCCATTTTTACCATTTTCGAACCCTATAAAATCCCGTTCCCATGGTCCGATCAAGCTGGTTTTATAATTGAACATGATTAATGCTGCCCTACACCTCTGTACCAAATTTCGTAAGAATCGGAGGTTTCTTTCAAAAGTTAACGTGTAAACTGACACCGTACACACACACACACACACACACACACACACACACACACACACACACACACACACACACACACACACACACACACACACACACACACACACACACACACACACACACACACACACACACACACACACACACACACACATCAATATCAAATCATCCAAATTGGATAACAATTTGCTTATGTGATCACACGTCCGCAACGTGCAACGCAGGCAGCGCGTGGGACAACTGTTCAAATCAATTTAATTATAGAAAGCTGAAATACAAGGGTCAACATTGTTCTTAGTTGACCTTCGATCCATTTTTATATCCATTAATCTATTTTTATGTCGATCGTTTGTCCTTCACCTTGCATGAGTTTATTGCTCACAGTAAATTGGTTTTATAAATAATACATTGCTATTGAGACTCTTTTATTTATTTTTTTATTGCACCGTATTAAAGGTTTTCAACACGAAGCATAATTTATTCAATGCAAACATGTATTAGTATGCTAATGTTTAACTAAGTTTTTCCTAGAGTTAAATAATGAACTAAATATGATTTATTTGAAAACTAGGCTTGATAAAGATGATATTTAAAAAATACTTTTCCGTATTACGCATATGTATCCATAGTTAATTGGTTTTATTCTATTGTTTAATTTCTTTATAATGTACTAACTTGACTTGAAATCTTTTTTTCAGAAAATATCCAGTATTTGCCAATTTTAAATAATTGGTTTTCTTCTACTTTATTTCAGATATGAGAGATTATATTTGAATGGCTTCATATTTTATGAAACATCAACTAAATAATGATAAAACTATCGCAATTTCATCTTATAAATCTTTTGATCTTTAATCATCTTATCATATTATACACACCCCCGAATTTCATAGCGCTATTCTATAGCTGACATTTGTTGTTATGCTATTAAAATGACCCTGTCTAAGGAATCAGTCTTAAATATTAACAAAGCAACACAAATCATCACACCCATTCTACACTTATCGTTCATTCACATTCGGTTTGAAATACACCCTACTAGTAAGGCGTCCTAGAAAATGGTAAAGTAATAAAGCTTGAAATAAATTAATAGGTTTTTTATAGATCCAGTATATATAAAAACGTTATACTTATGTTGATCTCTGAACGAAAATGTATTAAGTATATTGCGTGGGAAACCCCTTAAATTATAATGAAATCACTGATGCTGCAGTGAACATTTAGAGTTTAAAATAGCAATGCGTGCGATCAAACACAATTTTATATTCAATCTCTAGGCTTACTTAGCATGTATATTTAACTCTGAGTTCATCTTCTCAACCAAAAGATTAGAGGAAGTTAAACAAAATTGAGTATTCGTTTTGTTATTTTTTAAGATTGACTAAACTGGGTCCCTGGATATAATATCAAAAATACTTCATTGAATTATCTAGGAAAGGAATTAATCTGACAAAACGAAGGATGTCAGTTAATTGAAGTAATGTAATTGTAATGTTTAGTAAATATCATTGTGTATTTTAACTCTTTTTAACGTCCAAGTAGTGAAAAGTGAAACGTTAAGCTAAATACTAAATTGTGTACAATGAAAAAGGTGGGTTAACTGTAAAAATCATAATTTGTAAACATATTTTTCTACCCTTTCACCGTTTAAAAAGAATTTCAATTATAAAAAGTAAATTATACCTGTGTCTGTTTAAAAATCACACAAAATTTGAAGTGTCCAGTTTAGGCACTGTTGGGGTCCGATTTGGCACCTAACGTCAGAATTTTCTATATGCCATATTGAATAAAAAAGGCGTGATATTAAAATAATTACAATTTAAAATTATTCCTTAAATAATGAAATTTAAGAATATATAAAGGTTGAAAGGCTTAGAAGTACATTTTATCGTACCATTGAACAAAATTGAGGACTACCAAAAACTTTCATTTTCGTCAAAACACGTAATGTCAGAAAACATCTAGAGCAGGTGATACCAGTGCTCTACTACAGTGTGGAGGAACCTTGCACTATTATTTTTAATGTTTTCTTCTAGGTTACAGCACACAGCAGAGAAAATAAATATGGGGGTCTACATTAGGAGCCGGGTCCGCTTTTATGTACTTTCCTCTAATATTTCTTCTTCAGTAACCCAAATAATTAACTGTAGGGAATTAGTAATTTATTTTGTTAAAAGTTTTATTTTATTGGCTTAAGACAATATAACAGTAGGCTGTCAATTAATATATCCATTCGATTTCTTTACTAAACTCAAACTGAATGTAGTCTATATTAAGATAAACGGTTTGAAATTAAATACTTAATTAACATACATTTTTAATGGGGACATATTTAAGACAATTTCAAAGATCAAAAGAAAAGCCTTTTGCATTCGAACACGCCTCGAAATATTTATAACAATGTAACTAATCTAACAATTGTAATCATTGTAAATATCATTGGAAAATACCAATAATTAAATATCATAAAAAAACAAGGCTATAATACATGTTTTACATTCTACTGAGCAGAGACTGTGGTGTTTCATAATCAAGAGCTTCACTGTTTCATACTGAATTTATTCAAAACTTGCCAACTATTCGCCGGCTTTCAGTGGCATTGCTAACGATCTTATTCAGCCATTTAAATGTTGTCCCTCTGTATACATAACTCTTTACAATGTGCTTTAAAATCATTGTGAAATGAATCGATCTAATTGATTTAAAAATAAATAAATGAATAAATAAACGTGAAATGAATAGTTTAAATGCAGATTCATCCACAATTTCTTCATGTGTGAATAATTTTATATTGCTGGAAATCGCAACATGAACTAACCTGAGTGAAAATATGAATCAATGCAAATAGCATTAATTTTATAAGCACGCCAAACACTTTCGTGCTATAAAATGGGATCTGGTAAAAAATATACGGTATAGAAATTTTCAATAAAATGTAGGGTCACAATATCAACATTATAAAGTTTTAAAGCAACCGTATATTAATTTCATGTTTACATACTTCTTTCTATTCTTTACACAATTTGATAGTTATGTACAAGTTACGTTCTCTTGAGTAGCACAATAGGGCTTGAGAATTTTATGTTCACTAAATATCACGATAAATATAAAGGTCTCTCAGTGTAATTTAGCAATAATTGCTGTTACTGACCGTATAAGAAATACCACAGCCATATTGGGATATGCAAGAAATTGAAAAATACACGTCTAGCAAGACATTAACGTTCTTGCCTGGTACTGACAATGTCCGTCAACTAGTCTCTGTTGCTAATGAAATGAAACTTAGTAGAAAAGAGAATTACAAACACACAGACTGCTGATATCTCTTTGAGCAAAGAGAATGAACTAGATAATAGTATCAGTGACTTCCAACTTATCCAATGGTGCAGTTGTGGACGCCAAGCAAAACTTGGCCTCACGAGGTCACATAAGCGAAGCAGAATCTAGTGTACCTACATTGGATACGTACATTTTAGTGAGGAGAGTGAGGATATTTTTTTCTTATTAATGTATTTTGAAAAATTTTCTAAATTAATAAGAACATAATAAGAATAGTTTTAAGCTGTACTTAAATAAAAAATACCTATAATTGTTCGTTTTAAATTTTTAAATTTGTTCAACTTTTCGGAGGTTTATAAGATTATTATACATAGTTAGCATTTTATGCAGGGTGACTTTTAATGTCTCCCCCCCCCCCTAATTTTTCCGCGTTTCTAAAAACATTGACTTCCAACCACGCCTACCAAACATCATCGATTACTTTATACTTTTTATGAGGTTAACTTTTTTGGCCGAAATATTGAATTCGCCATCTTGGAATGAACTGAAATTTGTAAGGGTAGGGCTGTGACCCATTATTTCATATTCATTTTTTGGCGTATAACAAGACTCCGCAATCCGTTTTTTATCTATTTTTATTATTGAGATATTAACAGTTTTTTTTATATAAAAAATTTCAAAATATAAATTAAAAAAAAAAACTTTTTTATTTATTCATTTTTTTAAAAGAATATCGGATTTTAACATCAAGTATAAAACATAAAAAGAAGTTCTTCATTTAGGTGGGACTTAAATTTTTAGCCACCATCCAGGAATGAACTAAGAATTTTCATGATGTGAAGGTAGAGTTGTGACTCATCATTTTAAAGCAATTTTTGTGTTGAATACAATACCGGAATCCGTTTTTAGTTATCGGTTTTCGTTCTCGAAATATTAGCGATTTTATAACTCGAGAACAAAATCAGAATCAAAAACAGATTGCGGCGTATTGTTCTACGATAAAAATCACTATGAAATGATGGGTCACAAACCTACCTTTACATTAAAAAATTAAGTTACATTTCAATATGGCCGATGCAAGATGGCGGCCAAAAAAGTGAACCACATAAAAAAGTATAAGCTAATCAACGATGTTTGGTGGTGGTTGGGAGGTAATATTTTAAGAAATGCGGAAATATTAGGGGGGGGACATTAAAAGCGCACCCTGTATATACATGTATATTTTATATTCCATGTACTTAATATATTATAAATTTATAGGCCTATATTTAATTATATTTCAGATTGTCCTTATAGTTTTTTTTCCGAACGGGATAAAAAATTTTGTAATAAAATTATGTAAGAATATAAAAATATTATATTAATGAAATATTATATCACTATCAGTACCTATACTAAAATATTTCATTAGAATATTGAATTCGATTCAGTTGATGCGGTATTAATTTCAAAAGAGAGAAACTTTAAAAATGAAACGTTTAATCAAACCACACGTAGGCGATAAATCATATTTATTGATGTTGTAAAAGCTACAGGGAGCACTAATACAGTTTGGATTTTCAGAAAGTGTTTTCATTTTATTTTTAAGTTAAAACGAAATATTCATTTTTCTGACACATTGTATTTTCTCGGGCTAAATTTATTTGATATTTGAATGTGTGAACCTGGTTTCAAACTGTTGATGGTCTGCCAGATAAAGTTAGATGAAAACCAGATAGTTTTTTGTTTGGAAGTAAAGTAATGTTGTTTAAGCTCTGAGTCGTTGACTCTGATTGTTGCACTTAAAGTTTAAAATTGTAATGCTTGCTATTGAAGACAATTTTATATTGTACCGCCACGCTTAGTACTCAACTCCTTTGAGTTCATCTTCTGCACCAAAAGATAAATATTCTTACTCCAGTAACACAGAACTCTAAAAGTGTGACTGCAATAATCTATTATGAGTTTTATATGAAAATACGCTATAATAGACATTATAACAGTATCAATTAATATATTTATTCAATAACTTTACTTAACTCTGTCTGAAGGTAGTCTATATCATGATGAGAAGTTCGAACTTTAACACTTAATTGGTATATAGACTATTATTAATGGAGACATAAAAAATTATTATTGAAAACTATAGTGTTATAATTCTTTCAGTAGAAATTCAGAAACATAAAATGTTTGATTTATATATTTTTATAATTAGTTGCAAAACTATAGTTCCGTCAAATTAAATTAGTGTTATCTATTTGACTCAATTTTTCAAACATGTTTTAACTTCCAGTTAGAAAAATAATTGCACTGAACAAAAGATAAATGATTTTCATTTACTACATCCACAAAAATTTATAACAGAGTTGCAAGACAATCCTCGTAATATATATTAAACTAGCTAATACCATGCTTTGCAATGCCAACCTGAAAATTGGTTTGATTGTTTCCACGACACAGCTGGAAGAGAGTTTTAAACCCTAACATGGGTACGTTTATGACGATCCTGGGCTAAGCCCTGAGGGCTATATAAGAAACTAATAGCTTACAAACCTTCTCCATGAAATTTTCCATATATGTATCATGGTAAACAGTCCAGTGGTTTCTGAGCCCATCAATTACAAATATAAAATCAAATATATATATCAACGTCATCTTTTATGAATATAGAAGATAATAAAATACATTCTTTTAGCCAGACATGGATTTAAAATGTTATTCTTATGCAATACGACTTAAGTTTTAGTTTTATACTTTTAGTAAATACATTTAACTCCTTTTATACATTAAAGAATACAAAAATACATCAGAACTTTGTGTTTCACAACCGAAATATTTAAATCCACTCCTGACTAATTAAGCAAATTTCCGAGCTTAATAATTTCTGTACTTCCGGCAATGTCTAAAGTTCTTGAAAAATTAGCCATACGACAGATAGTTGAATTCATACAAAAAGAAAGCCTACTCCCGAGTTTACAGTCTGGATTTAGAAAAAATCATAGCACATGCACAGCATTGGTGAATATGTTTGCTGACTTGTTTGGGGCTAGGGACGGAGGCAGGTGTAGCTCTCTTATCATGCTCGATTATTCGCAGGCCTTCGATTCCATAAGCCACAGTTTGTTACTCGCAAAGCTGAAATATTTTGGTTTTCAGGAAAGTGCAGTCACGTGGATCAGATCCTATTTAGAAAAAAGGTGTCAGGTGACTAGGTTGGACACAGATTTTTCATCTCCCCTTGCAAAGCCAAGAGGGGTACCGCAGGGGAGTTGTCTGGGTCCTATCCTTTACACCTTATACACTGCTGATTTTGCCAGTTGCGTGCGTTACTGCAATGTTTACGCTTACGCTGACGATTGCCAACTGCATTTTTCCTACGAGCCTAATTTGATTGGGCAAGATCTAGAGAAAATTAACTCTGATCTTGCGAGTATAGGTAATTGGTCACTGAGACATGGTCTCAAGTTGAACTCTGAGAAGTGCACAGTACTCCATATTGCAACGCCCAACATTATTCAAAACATCATTGATGCAGATGTGCAAATACAACTTGAAGGGCAATTTCTGAAGCTGACAAATTCTGTCAAGAGTTTGGGCGTTGTACTTGATAGCGAGCTCACTTTCTCTGACCATATCACCTATGTCTCTCAACTGGCTTTGGGAAGGCTGCGAGGTCTGTACAGATCCGTCCTACCAGATGGTGCGAAACTACAACTTGTTAAGTCATTAATTTTTTCAGTGCTGTACTACTGTCTTCCTGCTTTTGGAAATAGCATTGCTAAAGAAGAAATTCACCAAATCCAGAAGCTACAAAACACTGCCGTGCGTTTCGTCTACAATCTTCGTAGACGTGACCACGTGTCCGCCTTTCGCGATGCTGCTGGTATTTTGCCCACAGCTATTGTTTGCAAAATGCAAACTTGCAAACTTGTCCACCAGGTATTGGCTCAGCAGGAGCCGCACTACCTACTTGAAAGGCTTGTTACACGGAGGCAGGTCGCTCTGCGAAGTACTCGACAGGACAACCGCTTGCATTTTCCAAGTCAGGTTGGAGGCCGGTAGGAAAAGTTTTTCCTATTTTGGACCAAAAACTTTCAATTATCTCCCCAGTGACCTACAACTCTTAGCACCCACAGCTTTCAAAAGGCATGTAAAAACCTTTTTCTTATCAAATTTGTATCCATGAAATGTAATTTTGTTTTTGTGTTAGTTTTAGAGTATTGTATTTTTTATTTTTTTACTTGAGTTATTCTGCAAAGCAGTCATTGTACTGAGAAACGCTCATGAATAAAGGCCTTTTTATTTATTTATTTATTTATTTATTTAATTTGTTTTTATTAATCAACAATAACTTTTTAAGTGTATACTAACTTAAATAAATACATTTTAAGAAAGTTACAAACAATATATTCGTTTTATTATTCTTAGAAAAAGATAAGTACGATGAAATTAAATGTATGATGCAGTGAAATGAAAACAACGAATGTTCCAGCAAAACGAATTGAATCTGGTTCCCTGTGGGTTTCATGGCAACACTTGTGATTTACCGGCCACACGGTGCGAACCCCAAGGTTGGGGCCGCATTATTTGTATTTAAATTAAATGAAAAAGAGCCAGATGTAATAAGAATGTTATTTTTACTAATAAAAGACACTAAATTTGACTGTTTCTATATACTGTTCCAAATAGGATTTTAGGACCTTGTCATTATTATTTTAGAAATTTTCAGCTACAAGAAATTAATTTGATTATGTAGCCTAAATACAAAGTAAATCATCGATGAAAAACTTCTGATCCGACATTTTTTAACCGACTAATGTAGAATGATGTCTGATAACAAAGAACTCAAATATGTAAATAGTTTAAAATATATATTTTACACTTTATCTGCGGTAAAGCTTTAAGAGCTTACATTCCACTGTTCCCAATAAGAAAAATTTGCTATTTTAAGCTGAAATCTCATTATTGAATGCGACGTTTTAAGGCATAGAACCAAATAAACCCACTTAAATATTTATTAAACCACATTGAATAGTTGAAAATGCATAGGCACAATTTTAAATAATCTTCTTAGTAATTTGTTAACACTGAATTCGTTGTCTTATGCTACTAAGAGGTCGAAAACGAAATATTAACTCTTCATTATCAGCAAATGTTATTATGTAAAAATTTCTTTCTATTGTCACCCAAAGGACATTTCATAATCACGCATAAATGCCAAGTCGTATTGCGACAGTTGAACTTCCATAATATAATTCCAATGGCTCTTCCCATTTACCTATTACAGTGAAACAATTTTATACAACTACAATGAAAGTTTATTGATTGATCAATCTGTTTCATCGTATCATGAACTGTTTTAATTATACAAACAATGCATTATTTAATAAAAGATGCATTTAATTTTTTAAACCACGATACTTTGCTTTTGAAAAAGCAGATGTGTCCACAAAAAGTTTAAATTGCAGCCAGGAGATGCTGTGGTGCGTCATAATCAAGCGCATGCCGTGTCGCATACGCAATATATTCAAACCTTTGTCAACTCTTTGTCGGCTTTCATTACTATGGAGTTGCTAATGAACAGTTATAGGCCTACTTCTATGTTTATTCACTTTAAACGACTAAAATAATGAAAATTGCATAACTTAAATGATAAAAGCGATAAACACCGAAATGAACAAACATACTACTACAGAGTGTGCACCAAATACTAACTAGAGATCACTCCTGGTAAAAATTCGCTTTAATTTTAACTTGATCTGGGCCGAATCATTAGGTTTTTTTCTCTCCAATAATTTTTTTACATCGGGTTTTTGTACGAGGAACTGATTGGAGCTCATCCCAATACTAGAAAAAATACGGTTTTCGTCCTTGATTCCTTCAAAGTTCCTTATATTATCCTTGTGGAGATTTATTGTAGTCACTAAGTTGAACAAAGATCAGTTGATAGCTTTATATATAAACCAATGTGTTACACATCTTTAAAAATTAATTTGTTCAAGAAATTTATACCAACCTTTGGATTGCCAAGTTCGACTTTAAAAAGGAAGAGGACGAGTGAGCGAAGCGAACGACCTTTGTCTGAGAAATGAAAGCGATGGTTAAAAGGCGGCTAAAGGTCCGCTCTCAGAAAGTCGTGCAGTGCTTCATCTGCTCCAATTTTCCGAATTTATTTTAAGTCCCATGAAAGTGGGAGGGGTTTTCAATGAAAGATAAATTACTTTGGCTATTTGACCAACTTTTTTATTGTTCTCATATTCTTAATCCATATCAAGCCATAATGGATCGAAGTTGATCAAAGTTGGATTAACTC
Source organism: Neoaliturus tenellus (assembly GCA_030545055.2). Classification (NCBI taxonomy): domain Eukaryota; kingdom Metazoa; phylum Arthropoda; class Insecta; order Hemiptera; family Cicadellidae; genus Neoaliturus; species Neoaliturus tenellus. The sequence continues at coordinate 310,540,676 of CM061531.1, read as the reverse complement.
TGATCCATTATAGCGTGATATTGATTCAAAATATGAAAAAAATTATGAAAATGATCAAATAGCCTAAGTTTTTATCTTTCACTTAGAATTACTCCCACTTTTATCGGACCCAAAATAAAGCTGTAAAATTGGAGCAGGTGAAACAATGCACGATGAATTTGCGACCCGCTAGCCTCTGTCGGCAAATAAAAGCTGAAACTGCAGGGCAAGCAGGCTATGAACGTATCCAATGAATATGTATGAATTAAAAACCTACTTTCGGTGGCCAAATCTCCTTCCTCACCATAATCTACCTGAGTCTTGGGTCTCAGACATGCCGAAGCAGCTTTTCTTCTTCCGTTTTACACTTAATACTAGATATTGTTGCTCTCAGTGTGCTTGTAAACAATGCGAAACGTATTCAGATCCTCCACTAGGATTGACACTTTAGCCTCCTCAATAATTTTACCGAGCATAAGCTCAGTCCCGCTAGTGTTAGTTTAAAATTATATAACTGAAACATCTTTTTTCCAGTTTTTCTAGTATTTGTTATTATAACACCTACTTCCATATTATTAACGTTGGAATTTTTTAAGCCTATATAAGGTAAACAATGGGAGCCAATGTGAGTTATAATTGATTTCCGCTTACTGCAAGACACCACCTAGGGCCTATATAACGATGTTCGACGATTTCTCCTACGATACACAAAAGCTGAGAAAAACGAGGAAAAGAAATATGCTTGCCTGTATGTAGATTTGAATACCAACACTAAAAATACATTTTATAAAGAAATAAGATAGTGAAAATAGCATATTGAAGTTTAAATTCAACGGCAAGAAACTTCATGATATAAAATGAGATCTTATGAAACGTTTGCTTCAGCAGGACGTTTTATTAAATGCAGGGTCAGAGAATGTTAACCTTATAAAGTTTGATACGGCAGTATAAGTTTATTAGATGAATGTTTCTTGGAAAAAGTTTTTATCCACTACTTTATAATTCCATTTAAAAATTACTGATTTAAAATGTCAATTGTCCTTACTTAATAGTCAACCTTAGAACTATTTACGATTCATCTTTTGTTAAATCAGGTATTTTGCGATTTTTTCATGCAGCAGTTTTGAAAACATAATAAGATAACAAACAGTCTGTCTTACGTTTTTCCGTACGTTCTGTCTGTAAATTTTCCTTTACCTACTAATAATTGTTTTCTACATTTTAAAGACAGGGACTGTTTCATAGAAACTGTAAATTATTTTTTATATATTCACATCCACACCCTTCAGTTGAAAGGTTAAGCCGGTGCATTCCCGTTTATTTAGACTCGTGTCTCCTTCACGCAGTAAATTAGGGATATACACTACAGCGATATTCCTAAAGAAGCAAGTGTGTAACATGGTGTTCCAAAAAACGTCCCAATAATTCATGAGGTAAATCTACACATTAAACCAAACATAAAAGTTCCAAAAATATATGCCCTAAAACGCTTTGTTAAGCCGCTAGCCACAATTTTTTTACACTTAATAATTTTTATTTCCTTAATTGATAGTTATTTTAGGTTGATAATTTAGCATAAACCTTAATTACAAAAATGTTTTCTTTTAAGAAAAAATAATTTTTTCCGATTTGTCTTTTCGAAATTGCGGCCATTCTAATCTTTTAAACCTAAATATCTCAAAAGAAGTGATTTTATCAACATTTTACAAGTCACAACAAAGTTTTCTAATTACATGATCTAAACCATAATGCCAAACTTGTAAAGACTATGACAACAAATAACTATTGCCATTTTTATATTAAAAATTTAAATAAAACTTCTATGAATTGCGTAATATAAAATCTATTTTTTGCTGAAAATCTATAAAATAAACTACGTTATTTGTTGTTAGATCTTTACAAACTCAGTGCCATTCATTAGATAGTTAATTAATTCTTCAACCTTCTGTCGCTTGAAAATATTGATAAAATTTACCGTTTTAGAGATATTTGAGTTTAAATAATTAAAATGGTCACCATTTTGAAAATACAGATCGTAAAACATATTTATTTATGAGGATGAACATTGTTGTGATAAAGGTGCAAGATAAAAATGAAATTAATATAACTATTCGTGAAGGAAATAAAAATATTAAATGGAAAAAACGAAAAGGCGGCTAGCGGCAAAACGAATCGTTTTAAGACTTAATTATTCTATTTTATATGAATTTTTCTGGTTGTTTTGATGTAAAGAATAACGTAATAAATTATTGGAACATTTATTTTAGAACACCATGTATATAATAGTAGGAGTGCGAGTCTGTTACGTATTCCCTTGTAGCAAACTGGAGGGAAGAATTTAAACGATCTATCTCTCTACACCATATTTTAGATTTTATGGTTTCATTTTAAAACAGTTATTATTATGTTTCCTATATCAATTTTTCTTTACAAATCATGTTTTGTTTTATACTTAAATTAGCTTGCTTAATATATATTGTTACGTATTCATTTTTTCTATTATTATTTATCTTAAATGACTTTAAATAAGTATTATCTAAAGAAACTCAATTCCAATCTTTGTATATTGTTTGAGGGTTTTTTAAAGGTATTATATACGGTAGGTAACCTTTGTAGAAACAAGTGAAGTAAATAAATTAAAAATAAAAATATAAGTTGTTTTTTGTTATGTTTACCTACACAAAGTAACAAACTATGAACTGGTATACTAGATAACTAGTCCTTACATATAAAATATATTTTAGGTTGATTAAAAATAAATAGTAAATATAAACAGACGTATAACAATGATAAATATAATTAACTGGAAATAGACACTACATTTAAGGTTATTTATAAGTTTTTCATCAATACTGCTAGTGTTTCTATTTTAAACAAATGTATTTATTGAATGTATTAGAATGAAAGCAAAGCACACTGATGTATTTACTTTAGATCCCATTGGTTATTCTTGTCTGGTTTCACACACGCTTATTTGATGAAAGGTTTAGAAGGAAGCGCCATGCATGTTTTATTTGCACTCGTATATGCTACGTGCAAATCCACGAGTTCGTGGAACTGATACGGTGACACCGAAACCTAGAATAGGCATCCTAAAATAGCGCAATCAAACATTTTAAGGTTATTAATTTAAATTACATGTCAAGTCTATATATTTTAATGTGATGTCTTTTATTGTATGTCAAGTAAGTAACGAACGAAACGTAAAACTGTTATCATAGAAACAACAGTGGTAAAACAACTGTTTACGACCTTGGCCCTGTTTTGATCTTGAACGGGTTATGGTTTATAGTTGTTGAACTACAACCACAAAGCCTCGGAGTTTACTCATGGTGATTTGCCCCTGAACTGGTTGAATATATATTATGGTTTTAAATTACCTTATTCGTCTCCAGTTCTTGTGGTTGAGTTAAGCTACAACCCAGGTTTCGACGCTAACATTGCGTCATTTTCAAGTAGATCGTCAAGGTTGAAAGCAGTCACATTTTCGGTCGGGAAGACGTCGTCATTGATAAAATGTACAAAAAAGTCACACGAAACACGCACATACATATTTTGACAGACACGAACAAATAAATACTGATAATAAATACAAAGTTTTTAATCAGTATTTATTTGTTCGTGTCTGTCAAAATATGTGTGTGCGTGTTTCGTGTGACTTTTTTGTACATTTTATCAATGACGACGTCTTCCCGACCGAAAATGTGACTGCTTTCAACCTTGACGATCTACTTGAAAATGACGCAATGTTAGCGTCGAAACCTGGGTTGTAGCTTAACTCAACCACAAGAACTGGAGACGAATAAGGTAATTTAAAACCATAATATACCTCGGAGTTTGTCAAGTCGTTACAGATATTGGCTCAAGATCAATAACTCCTTCACACAGGGACTCGTGTAGGACGGCGACCATGCCTAGAGTTGCCGGCGGAGTCCATCAATAATGTAAAGTGTGTATGTAAACATGGCTGCTTGACAAAATGTGTTGTCAAACAACTTAACACAAGCGCTTTGTACAGGATTGGACAGTGTTCTTCATAGTATCAAGGTTTATAGATATTCTCATCTAATGAGTGTCCACTTGTCTGGGGATACATTAATGATATTAACTGATTCACCATCCCATATATTTTCAACTGTATCAATTTATCTTAAATTAGTAAAATAGTACCAGGTTAACCGAGCCTTGCTTGTTGCGGTTTTAATTCACTTTTGATATAGTGTCATAGTAATAAAGCTATTAATTTCCATCAACAGCCAACTATACCTCTTCACAGTAAACAGCTGTTTAAAAAAATGCTAAACATTAATGTTCCTTTTTTTTTGTATACCTTTCGTTGGTATTTCGTTACCAAAATAGCAACCCATGAGACCAATGTTAAAAATTACGAATTTTAAACTTAAATTGAGACCAATTTTAATTTTTCCCGGGATTAAGGCTGTTTGTAAACTTATTTTTGGGAAAAAAACACTCTTACTTGCAAAGTTTAAGCAAAATCTAACGGCTAGATTTTGAGATCGTGGACATTATTTCAAATATTATTGTTATTCACTTTAATAAAGAAGTTTTATTTTATTATAAATATAATACATGTAAATACAGTGCAGTAATTGAAATACAGTAGCAATTTAATTGAAATGCCATACTGCAAACTGAAAGACTGAAATAATATTAAAAGAGAACTGATTAGTTATCTAGAGTTTTTAGATTGTAATACAAAGGGCTGCCAGGTGAGGGTCAACGGTCAAGTTGGTCAAACGTTGGTGCTTTCCTCGTGCCCCAGTCTGCAGTGAGTTCACTGACATTGATGGTGACATATACTTTATTTTGATAAAATGGTGCCGAATAAATTCATCATGTAGCGTCAACAGCTGTTGAAGCTGTCTCCACATTATTCAATACACTCTCCTTCAACAGTTCCTGTAGACCACTGGCTAATGCTTGAGACTTGTAATCTGGAGGTTCCTGAATCAAATCCTTCTGACAAACTATACTATTTGTTGGACTTTTTCCATTAAAAATTCTTTATTCTTTACTGTTAATCTTTAGAATTGATTTATTTTTTTCATGCTTAATCTTTTTTAGTTACATTAATACTGTTACAAACTCCGGTTTATTTACTAATACTCCCAAAGTATTATTTACTACTACTCATCTATCCTTTAGAATTATCAATTTCTTTTTATTGTATTGAGGTTGAAAGTAAGAAGTTTATTTGAATAGCTTTTATAATTTTCGCTTCTGCCCAAACATTAACGTTTTACTCTGTCTTTCCCATTTATTAAGCCACTTTGGGTATTGAATATGATGATTAAATTATACCTTGGCTTATGATCCAAAGAATTCAAGGATTTTTTAATATGGGAAGACAACTAACAACAATATCATAGTTTGTTTTTAGTAAATTGCCACGTTAAATCTCAACTGGGTTCAATATAAACAAAAGCTTTATTTCTTTCAATTCATCTATGAAGTTCCTAATTCATGACAATTTAGTTCGTTCGAATTGTACGAACTGCCATTAGGGTGGTTTGAATGTAGAACATTTATGCGGTCTCATCCATTTGTATAAATAAATGTATAGTGATTTTTATAATCCAGTTAAATTACTTATTGATGAAATCATTTGAAGTTTATTATGTAAGGTCCAATATAGTAGTTTTTGTAGGGAAGTCATTAGATATGCATTTACACAAAGTCTAATAAATATAAATTATGTTAAGTATTTTTACACTTTTGAAATAGTACATTCTTAAGCGCCCATCTCCTGTCTATTATTGCCATTTAGTTCGTCATTCGATATTCTGAAGTAAATTATTTGTATAAAGTCGTTGTTCCCAATCGGTATTGAACTATAGTATTAAGCTAGGCGCACTTCCTCGCGATTCCTTTCATGTTCCAATTAATGGCCGGATCTCGTATATTCTCGTCTCAACAACCCCAGTGGTTGCCTCTGAAACAGTGATTGTGTATTACATTGCACTGCAGATCTCAAATATTAATTATGTACTGCTAACTTCTCATACAGAATTAAATATCAATAAAAACTACAATAAATGCCCTCATATTATCGATAAAGAAGTATGAGTTTGAGAGTAGTTCCCTCGTGGAGACAATTATGAATAGCAAATTTTTAATTTTCTGAACAGTAGACAAATTATTCGCTCCTAGACGTCAGAATAGGCTCGGTTTATAGCTTAGATTTCCGAGATGACCATAAAATTTTTATGGGTTTGTACCCCTTTCCCTAAAAGCGCTTGTTATCTTATGTTTTTACCGATTTGTATTGCAAAACTTAATTTACAAGGAAAAGATACTTGTCCCTCAAATATCTGAAGTAACAAGAAACTGTCTTCTCTTGTTCTTCTATGATACTAATAAAATCAACAGTGTCGGCTTGAATTATAAATAATAGGCTTAGTGATGTTGGCTTCCCTGGTTTGACCTCGTGTTTCACATAGAGAAACTTTTGTTTTGCACAATATTGTTTTGTGTAACAAGACTTTTTGAAGTGATTAATAAGTTAATATTTCTTTGAGTGTAGTTCAAATCGTTTTACAATAGCCTACTTTCAAAAGTTTTAAGTCTGATTTTGGACATTTTCACTAACTTCAATTGATTTTCAACTGAACAATTGAACAGGTATAAGAGCCTTTGGTTGATAATCTTTTTGGAAATGAAAAGTTTCTTACTCGCTGTACTCTAATAAATTTCCGTAGTTCGATTGCTTCTAATCCGATTAAAAGTTTTTTTTTCTGAAATACTATGATTTATAAAAAAAACTGTATTAGTTTGCAATTCAATGAATATTCCTTTATGTTAATCTTATTCTAGAAAAACTAACTTATAGGCCTCGTGCCCTTCACAATAAGATAAATCTTATAGCAAAACTACGAAATAAGGCGAATTTTTAAACACTTCAAACGTTAAAATTAGAGAAGTTGTGTTCACAAAAAACTGCTTCATATTCCATAAGTGTTATGTACCAAGGATCTATTATATAATGATATTTTTATAGGATGATATAAGGACAACAATTATATAAGGATTCCATTAATTTTTCAAATTATTTTCTCATCACTTTAAAAAGTTAAATAATTTTTGATTATTATCCTACTTATTACCGTGAGACATGAGAAATGTTCAAATATCGCACTATGAGTAGAAAAGTGGCACAACAAAAAATTTGGCGATTTTGAGCTATGCCAGTTTTTTGTATGAATTTTAAGCGCTCTACAACATGGTGCCACTCCCACTCTTCTACGTCAATTAGTTTCCGCTTGATAGCGCTAGAGTCAGTTTTCCTCCAACTGGATTTTTGCATGATTCTCAGAAGAAAAGTGGCATTTTTGAATTGGTGCAGTGAGGAAGTATATGTCCCATCTTGAAAAGTGACACAATTGGCCTCTTTTCATGACCAGGTGAGTTAAAACTTGATTTATATCCTGAATAAAGAAACTGGAACTTTTTGATATATGCTTGTTTTTATGCTAATATATTTGTTTATATTCTATTCTTGGCATGTTAAAACAGACACATTTTGAGGTGTGCTCTTTTATTGTTGAAATAAATAGACTAACGAGCATTTTGTGTCAGTTTATTCTGAAATGATTTTGAAATGTGCCTATTTTTAAATTGTAATCAAAAAATATTAATATTAATACATCTTAATTATTCATCATAGTACATATTATGTACTTTCTAAAACACATGTTTGTTGCTAAAGTGACAAGTTTAATGTTATGGACCAACTGAGCGATAACGCAGGGCTCTACTACTTTTCCCTTCCCGCCCAAATGATAAGAAATTAATATAAAGGATCGATTTTTTTAACAAACAAAATTTATCGGCACTAGACAAACATGTTCCAAACATGGACATGTTTGTCCATCAGTCACTCACGCTATAAAAAATTGTTTATTTCATCAAATTGTTGTCTCAATATTTACTCCTTTTGTGTCTAAATATACTTTATGATACAAAGTAAGGTAACGAGAGTTTTAGAGAACTACTTCTATATATGAAACTTGGAAATGCGAAATACAGGATACACATAACAAGAAGATTTGTGTTATGTTTACTTTAAATGGGGGTTTATTTTTGCTTTCAAGGAAAAACTTGCATTATTAACCTTTATACTGTTATCATTTGTAATCCATTCTTCACCACGGAAGTTTCAGTAGGAGTAGATTGAACTTTGTCAGAGTAATACCAGGGCGAACTAGTTCGCTCCGCTCACTCACGCTGGCTCAGTTTGCCTCAAGGGAGTTTTCTTACACCGCTCATACACCTCACAGTACACACATTCACGTTATAATTGCTAATTTAATTGTCTTTTTGTTAAATCTCGACTAAAACTACCGTAGTTTCCTATGTTGAGCCCAGAGAGTCGTTTAGTCTGATAAATTTCAACACTTAGTTTAATGGATAGTCAAAGAGTGTTGAATTAAAATTGAATATTGAATTTTACATACGTAGATGAATTAAATTGCGATTAAAAACTCACTAGGCAGGCAAGGTGCTAATGTTTTAATTTGAAAAAGGTATTCTAAATAGTGTAAAACATATTTAGTATCACACTGCACTATTGGTAAATTACTAGCATAATGCTCCTAAGAAGGATAGGTATAAACAGCTAAACCCCATAAAAAACAAATGTTATATGATTTTCTATACTTCAACATTCACAAAATAGTGAGGTATATACATCATTACAATTCGTAATAAATTTATTATTAATAATCATAATAATTTATTATAATATTTTTAGTCAAATGTTCTGGTATTTGGGGAAAACGAACTATTTAAATGAAACTGATAGTGGGAGCCAATTACATGTATGAAGTTACTTACCAAACCCATAAATGTATTAATTGTGTTAAGATGTCTACCATTGACCAATGTGAACCCAACCAATTGTACTTGGCATTGACAGACTACTACTCATACAGCAATAATTAGTTACAAGTAATGAGCGACTAACTAAACTTTCGAATTATGAATTTTACCATATTTACCACCCTAATAAAAGCAAAAACTTGTTTTTACTGTTAAGTAAATAGATTAAAAATTTCTATAATTTACTTTTTAGTTACGCGTGATATTGGTTGTATTCTTAAACGACCCACATGGTTATTTTATTTTAGATTTGAAAATACATTATGATCATTAACAAGATGCTAAACTATAGACTTTATGTGTCGTATTACCTTCAAGCTCTCAAGACTCACATTCTTTCGCTTCTTTGCTCTAGGCTTAGTGTTTCTTCGTGTTATTGTATTCTTCGTTGGCTTAGTATTGCTTTCGTGTTCTCCATAATGCATCTTGTAAGAGAAGACGTATGTAAAATAAGTTAAATTTTCAAGTTGCTGACTAAAACCTTTCTTAATTAAGCTCTAGAATATGTCTAAATTGGTAACTATAAATACGAATTAAACCTTCATATACCGAGTCCAATGTCATAATCTCGATACAGTAATATTAAAATTTTAAAATAATTATTGCATGTGTAGTTTGAAATATACCCTATGTAATGTTTAGTAGTACTATGCAGTGAATAAGTAAGTACTGTATGTAAAGTATTATTATTACCTAGCTTTAAATTATCCTTGATTCTTGTTGTGAAATATCACATGACTATTCCTCTCTTACTTTATAATGGTGAAGGATAAATATTGTAATCCAATACAAATTAAATAAACATATACAATATTAACTTCAACAAATAATTTTAATTTAGGTTTTAAATTCAATATCAAGAAGTGATAAATAAAATTACAAATGGAATGTAACTTAAAACGTTGCAATATGACATTGTTTAAATAAATTGAGAGGTTATTGTTGACGTAAAATCCAGTGGGAATCTGAATAATTTGAATTCCTAGAATACTCATTTAGAGCGTAACGTTTCAGAACAACTAGTTTTATCTATCTTGTTACAGATACACTTAAATACTCGTAAACAATACAATTGTATTCAATTGTCCTTTTTAACTGAGGTCGAATTAAACAGTTGCAAACGCCATAAATTTATGAACAACTTTTATGAACGAGGGGTAACGTTGCTCGAAACCGAGCAAAGAAATTAGGCCTACGTTTAGTTCACTTGACCAAATAACTCCATAAGGAATAATTAATTAATAGATCAATTACAACCGTCCAGTCAAATATTGTGGTTATCAATAATCACTTAAAACTACACTTATTTACAGCTGTACTTTAACACATGTTTAAAATTCTCAATCCAATTGAAGTGTTATTCTAATGGGAATATTTCTAGTTTTAACGATGGATGGCGCCTTTTTAATTCCAATCTTCATCGATTTTTTGGTGAAACAACCACAGATCAAGCCCTATCAAACGACATAAAAATACTCCGTTAAAATTGTAGGAGAGGAGGTCCAATGGCAAAAACCCCTTATTGTATTAAATAATTATTGATTGATGTATTCATATAATTTTAAAGGTAGCATAAAATGCATGAATTAATGCCCAAGTCCTCCAAATTAATTTTGTCATAAATAATAATAATTTTTTAATGATTTATTATACTACATTTATGAATTGCGATGAAACGTAGTCTATAATCATTATAATACTGTTTTACAAATCTATGGGGATCATCCAACAAAAAGATTATCTAATACCAACGATTAATATTGTTTACTTAATGTTGGGTAAACAATAAGAATATAAGTGTAGTAACATAGTAACGGCAAAAACTGAATAATTGAAAAAAACTATTAGTATGTAATATTTCTTAAAAAAAAAAAAACAAAAAAAAAAACGTGCTCAATCTGAAAGTGCATTTAATTTGTGGCCCTTCTAAGTTTTAATAAATACCTAATATACAACACAGTTGTTTTAGTGCTCCGTTTTCAAACGATGATTCTGTTACCAGGAAGAATTTCAGCATTGTTTCCCAAAGTCGCTGTCCCGCATCCTATAACCTAACCTCAACATCTTACACGGCTTGCGTTGCAATAATAGTAGTAGGTATTATCTTTAGGTACCAAACGCCTTCTTTGGGATATTATCTAATAGAAGTTTACTCTTTTGGCCACAAATACCATAGTTTTCAATATACCTAAGCATTCCAGAAGACATCTGACCCACTTGTACAATAATAGACTAGACAATCTTCCCCTCGTGCTGGGAGTAGAGAATTTCCGGTTTGAACGCCTTGCTAAAGGAAATTGATTCCTATGTAATTAGACTTGATAAGACATTCGGTCTAGGGACTAAAACAAACCATAATCCAGTTACTCATACTTCATCTTCAATGAAAATTAGAAAACTTTTTATGGATTCATTTTATTTTATAGTTGTAAGTTTTCTTTTCCTTTTTTTGTGATATTAGCTTGGATATGTCAAATGTTGATGCATTTTAAATATAAATCTAGACTCGTTTGTGTCTTACAAAGTATATTGCAACTGTTTGAAGCTCTTAATAAAACTAAATTGTAAATAAAAATCCTAATATTGAATGGAGAATATTAGGGGGAATTTTGTCACTTAGTGTACGCCACTTTTGCTACTATGTTTATATTATAGTACGTTGAAAAAAGATTCATTAATGGTGTGCCAATTTTATTTTATAGTTAAAAGTCATCAAAAAAGATGGTATTTTTCCCCTTTAGAATAATTTTTGTGCTATGATTTTTTTATGTATCGAGGTAGCAAAGTAGTATTTATAGTAGAATAGTATCTTAGTGCTAAGTATTTTAGTCTTTTAACCAAGAAATTGTTGGTAAGACTCAACATCTATAACTTATATCTACAAAATTTATTTATGTCTCTTTTTAGTAAAGACCGATAAAGTAAAATTAAACCCTTTTTTCTTTAAAAACCGTACTACGCATGTATTTCAAAACATTCTAATATTGAAAATCATACTTTTCAACGCAATCCGTCGATGAATGACAGTACCTGTGATATGAAATAGATCCACCAACGTTGTATTTGCCTTATAAGCAAGGACGCAATATCGAACCGTTGTGTATGTTGTATATGACAAACATTTGTGTGAAGCGTTCCTTCTAAACGTTATTAGATTATTTATAGTTTGCTTATAAATAATATCCAATGACTCCATTGTGAGAAAATCGCTTGGATATGAATCTTGATATGACGATAGAACCATTGTAGAGCATACAAGAATCTATAAATTAAAAAGTAAGTTTAGAACAGTATTTTAGCACCCATGAAAACAAATTTCAAAAGAAATATTTTAATATAATTGTCGGGTGAAATTACCAAACTCAATCATTCTGATGATCCAGCATTCTGTCTGTCAAGTTTAAATGTATTATTAGACACCCTTTTTTAAAGTTATAATATATCCTTAAGGACATCCATCACCTATAACAATACAAAAGACATCTCTAAAAACTAATATAAACTGTGGATTTATTATAACCACGTGTAAGTGAAACAAGAAAAATAACCAGAGATTAGATATTTAACATTAATAAATTCAGAAACTATTTTTAAAATTTGAAATAATCTCTGGGTTCCCAAGAGTAACAACTAAATGTAAACAAAACTAATTTGGATAGTTAATTTAAAATCACCTGCCTTTTCCTAATTTTTCAAGTGCCTTGAGAGCACTGTCCCCAACCTAAATTATTTAATTTATGGGAATCAAACAATAACCACTAACAATACTTCGTTCATAGAGCAATAAATCACCTAATGGACATTGTTTTTTTCAATAATTAATTTTAATTTTGTTTCTTAGTATAATATTATTTTAACACATTCACCATAGTAATAATTACTTAATTGACATTTTAACTAAAAACCTTGGTTTCTATTTGATATTCTAATAGATTCTCACAATATATTTGCTATAATATTAATAGGCAAGCATGATTCTTCTCCTCATTTTTTGGATACCGTAAGAAAGGTAGTGTACTGTAAAAAGCAGAATCTCATTTGTCTACAATTCACAACGGCTCCCAGAGCTACGCTCCTTAGAGTTCCAAATGTGTATTGCTAATTTTTATGGAAGAATTTTTATGGATCATGTTAAATTTGTTGTAGTAACAAATTTTAGCAGATCAGGAAGAACAGATATTTAGTTATAAAACACTAACTAATTGGGTCCAGATCAACTGAAATTGTTGTAGAATTTGATCATTGGGCCATATCTAGTAATTACATCACCCAATTATTTACTCTAGTTATTTAAAATTGTATGATTCCTAAATTTAAACATGTCGTTTGACCTACTAAAATAGTTCTACGAATGGGGAAATATTTGTTAGCAGCAGATAACATAATAAGTCTTTATGGACACCATTAAAGGCATGGGCTCGTATACAAGTTGTCGGTTTATTGTCATCACCAGCTTATCAGCTGGACCGTGATTGATTGCTAGGAGTTTGCGATGGTTTTCATCATAAACCCGGAATATTGGATGGTTTCATATTAAACATTAGCATTTCCGCTATTTTTTATTACAAAATTAAACTATTATCATAGATCCTTTACCTCTTCGATTTCTTTAGAACACATACACGACAACATTAACAAAGTAATAACATACATACACATATTGTTGTGACTTTTCTCAATTTACTTACATATTACTTTAGCGTTCAATAATAAACGTATTTTATTTTAGTTATTTTGGTTGAAAAATACTGCTTATCGGTTATTTAGTTTTTGTTTTTTTTATATAAAAAATAATTTTTTAGGTTTACCTTTAAGAAAGGTAGTATGTTATTATTAGCAGAGTTACTTGAGGCGTAATTTTAATGACTGTAATTCCTTTTTTGAAAGTAATTATAACTAGGGGTACGCTTTTCATCGCTTATGAGGATGAACGGCAACATAAGTAGGATAATCCTAGTTGCACACTATTAAGAAATAAATAAAAAATGATTTATCTACAAAATTACACATATTAGGCACTTGAAAAAGATTTTAATTTTTATTACTATTATTTTTTTTCATTCAATATGTTTCATTACAATGAGGTACTTTTTACAAATTTTATTATTTTAGTAAATAGTTTTTTATTATTGTTTGTTAATACAAAATATATCTTACTGGTATTCATTACCTATTTTAAAACCTTTCGTAAATAACAAATTGTATTACATTTAGTGCAGTTATAGCAAATAGTTTCCATAACACAGGCTTACACCATGTCTCACAACAAACAACTCAAGCATCATTTAACATAGCCTTAAGCACCTTTATTTGCATCCCACAATGCATTTGTTATGGCAAATTAAATTACGTCTCATTACTTTATTACTTAACAGAATAACTTCAGAAACGAACTTGACCTTACACATTACGCCTACAAACTGTGAAAGTTTGAAGTCAATCTGAGGCTTCTTCCGAACGTAATCGTCGTTCAATGAAATCGAGATTTGTCACTACACTGAGGGACCAATAGCTATGTATGAGGATTTCACTCCTCTTCGATCCGTTCATCCACTTATTTCGTTGACCATAATATTTCTGCCAAGCCTAAACAGTGGCTTTGGTACTTTATAAAAAAACTTATATCAATTATCGAGAGCCTGGATGAGAAAAACTACACTAACACAATCTGAAAGAGACTTACTAAAAAAACCATCTTTTGCCTTTTAATTAACTTTAGATTCTTTCTAAAGATTCTAAACTAAGTATATGTTCATCGTATGGCTAATATAGCCAGCCACCAGGTTTTAAGGATAGGAAAATAAATTCTGCTGTGCAGAGCACCTGAGTCAGTATATGTAAAAAGATAAACGCTAAAATAAAAATTAGATCTCTCTTTATAGAGCTAACACAGTATACAGTGTTGGCAAAATTTATTGGCCCTGGAAAGGGCCATTTGCATTTTGTCTGGCAGCTGGCATAGCTGAGAGATCACGTGCGTGATATTTCAGCTGCCAAAAGTTGTTGTTCGTTTAGCACCACCCGGGGAGTACGTGCAGCTTTAATGGAATGCTGCGGACGCGAACAACATCACCCCCACCTAAACTTAGAATAACCTTCATCATGTCGATCACCAAGTCAAAGGTATTTTTGTCCCTTTGCTTAGCTTTAATAAATTTTAAAGACTTTTGTTAAAGTTTAAATTTTGTTATGTTAAGTTTTATTTTTCCACTGTTTGTTCCTCAAAGACTTTTATTTTATTTTAGTTTTAACATTATACCGCTTATCCAGCTAGTCTGGACAAGAAAGATGATATGGTAATCATTTAATGATAGCTAAAAATGCAAATACCAAGTCAGGAAACTATTACTGATACTTGCGATTACAACATTTTTTACTAATTTCACACTAGAAGAGTTCTTGGTGTGATTTAGACACGCAAATATTAGTGGAACAACAAATAGTTTATAACATTTATAAATGTGTCTATTGGTGGAACAGGTGTCAACCCACAGTGGTGGGCTCGCAGTGTTTGCAATATAGTTTAGTACGTGCTACAGGCAATGGCGGGGCGTGCCGCTGCATGCGGCGGGGATTCCAATTAGGGAAATACGAAACGAATCAACAGACATTGTCCGTCACGGACTGGCGTGAGTTTAAATTCGTTTCGGGCCTTCTGTCACACTTTTTTCCTAGTTGAAGCTTCATTACTTTTTTATCCTGCCTAACTGTATAACGAAAAAATTTGATAATTGTATAGTGGTGATTTCATTTGTTTAAGAAGAACGATTCGTGTTTTATGAAACTTTTTTCAATCTTGTTAGTAGTTCATATAGTTAGTTATGAATAGTTTTAGAGAGTTAGAAAAATATTTGAAAGTTTATTTATATGTTGAAGCAGAATTATTCGAATTAAAAATTGCGAAAGGAAAAAGTATGACAGATAAATAAATTACAAAGGAAGTTATGATATACAATTTAATAGTTTAGGCGTATTGACGTAGCAATATAATACGTTTGGTTTATGACCAATATGTGAAACTAGTCACTGTCAACTTTATTGAAAAATACATCGCGTGCCCTGTTTTATGATAGTGGTTGACAGCTTTTAATTTATAGTGATCGGATTTTCTGTTTCACAAATTCAGCCTTGACCTTTTTTATTGCCTTGATGTTTTTCGTGTTAGGTGATAATGTTGTTATCGACTTATTATATTACAAGATTTTCATAGAAGAATGGTCTGTAGGTTTAACTGGCCATAGAAAAAGACAAACAAAACATGAAGATTTGTATTGTTTAATCAGTTAGATAAAACAGCTTTGTTTCCATCATTATAAATTTCTTCAGAATAGTTAACTGTATCATGTTTCCAGAAAGTATTTATTGAAAATCTCCATTGCAAAACATCCATGAACTTCTAAAGTATTATCAATAGCATTGCCTCTAAAGAGCCATTGGGGGAGAGCGGGGTAATACCGGACGGCGGGGCAATACCGTACACCGTATTTTCAGACAAGCTGAAGGGTGCAGTGAGCGCTAGGACATACTGCTATCTAGCGGAAGCAATGCGAAACTGATAGAGACAGTCGGGGAGCGTCCATCTTGACAAACGCGTGTGTGACGTAAATTTTTATTGTTCAGTCAACTTTCCTTCTAATTTTAGTGACTTACTTAAGCTGATGTAAGTGAAACATGCTATTATTTACTGTATTCAAACTAATGGTTTTGAATAGCTCATATCTTGAATACCAAACACGCTACTTTTGAATACCAAACACAAGCCCTAAAGTGTTCTTATTTTAGGTTATGGTTGGAAATACTACGTCATGTCGTTTTGGGGCAATGCCGTACTTCTTGCATGGGGCAATGCCGTGCAGGGTGCAAGGTGTTTATTACAAATAAAAAATGTACTACGTGGTATTTTAATTATAGTGTAAACCTATGTTTTCTTTTTTTAATTAATTCAATATTAAAATATATATATATATATATATATATATATATATATATATATATATATATATTAAATAAAATTTTCTTTTTTTACATCATTTTAAATTTAGATATTAAAAATGTATTATGTATTGTTAGGATTATAGTGTAAGCTATGTTTTCTTTTTGTTTGTTAATTCAATATTTAAAAAAAAAAAATAATAAAATTAAATTTATTTTTTTACACTATTTTTAACTTGTGTACGGTATTGCCCCGGCACTTGGGGCAATACCGTACAGTGTAAAGGTTTTGTAAAATGGGCTTAGCACTCAAAGTTAGTTGGAAATTCCAAATATGAAATAAAAAATTGATTAAAAATCAAATTTCCTTCCAAATGAGATGTTTGCCACATTTACTGAAGTTTCCAAATTGAAGATAAAAAATAATATAGCTTAAGTGCACGGTATTACCCCGCTCTCCCTACTTCTTCTTGTAGCTTTTTCAATTGTTATGAAAAGAATTCAATGTGGTTCCAAAATTACACCAAGTTACTGATTAATGAGTTGCTTTAGTCATTAGTCCTAAATTGATCCATGCAACCACCTCTATCATTTTTTACCATAATGGTCAATTCATACCGGTATTATTCATGAATGAAAGTGTTCCATCCTCCCGAAATAAGAATCTAAGAGAATTTAAACTAACTTTTTGAGCTGCTATTTATGTGATTAGTAATAAAAATATTTGTTTTTGTGTGTGTCTTTTAGTTTATGGGTAGTAAAACTATTTATTAAAACGTTATGTTTGTAAAACGCGTTTTTATTTTTTATTTATTAGAATCATTTGAATGAATCTGAAACACAAAATACATTTCTATCGCTCTCTACTCATCTTATCAGTTCATTTCAATCTTATACATTAAAATTAAATACTAACAAAGAAATAATCATTCAATTATCACTTTTCTTTTACAGTAAGATATTAATTCAAAACAAATAATAACTTTAGTTTCAATAAAACAAAATAAAATTCTTGTAACCAACGGGAAAACTGTGCTCGAAGTATTTTGTTGCGCGCCCACGGCACTGCAGTGTCGGTTATCCATTAAACAAGTTCACATTAATAAATGTCAACATTACAATGATGAGTATTTTAAAATAACCAATGCTGCTAATAACTTGAAATCACATTTAAAGTTAAACTTCTTTTATAGAGTTTCACAAAATAATGACATTGTATAGTATTCTATTTATTTATTTATGTATTTGTCTTTTCTTTATTTATGTTTTGAAACAAGTATGTCTCAAAATATATCTTCTGCTACTCTACTATGTATTGTATTTAATCATTGGAAACTTTTTGAATTATTTTATAGGTTTATCGCTATAATCGAGTAGTATAGCGTTCATTTTCAAAGAATTAGAATAAGTTATAGTGAGGATAACAAGGTAATCTATTGTTAAACAAAACTTAAAACGAATGAATAATTACTTACAACCTCAATCTTCTATTTGGACATTACGGTTATAGCTATCAACAGGACTCATTAGATTGATAACATTTATATATTCATAACATTAATAATATTTTCAAAACCAGTTAAATTCTTTACCTGTTAAAACTAAATAGCGAGTTATAATACAATAGTCCTTTATAGTACTCTTGATTAGTTTCCCGATAAAAAGTGTATAAATATGCAAGGCACGTGCAAAGTGCATGTGTGTGCACATGGATAGTTAAGCAAGCATAATAATTAATCTGCATTTCCACGTTTCATAATGTTGGGAAACCAATACAATACCAATACCAATAGGCTACTTCGTCCTTTTGATTCTTTTTCCACTTAACCTATATTTAGTTTTTGAAAAGTAAATACTAGTATGAGTTTAAATTGATTAATTTGTTTACTATTATAATTCCTGTAGAGAGCTTTTTTTATAAGTTTTTTCTCGTTTTGAAAACTTTAATAATGATAATTCATTTAATTGTTTTAATTCTTTTTATACATTTCTCTCATATTTCAAAAATAAATAATAATATTTTTAAATGATTAGTAAATAAACCATGATTTTTTTAATGTTTTAGCTTAAGATCAAAAGTTAAAAATAAATAAGTGTATATTATTGATTATTAATTAATTACTAATATTTTAGTAGCTTTGAAACTTTTTTAAAGTTTGATTACGGTTAGGTTTTTATTTCGACTATCAGAAATACCAAATGAGTGTTAGGTTTAGTGCTCAAATACATTCCATATCAAGTACAGTACTCTCTATAATTTAAAGGCTTGCCACGCCGGAGCTTTCCATGTTCCTCAAGGGGTCGACCCGAGCAACTTAATGAACTGCTGAAACCGTAAGATTTATATTTAGAGTATAAGTTTCAAGCCAACGAGGAATGACCTGGAAAACACTTTGGCGGAACAAAAATCTACATGCTAGGTACATGTTATTATGCGTAGGAACGTTTCGCATAAATTATTTATTTTTCATAGCCTTACAAAAACAACCAAAACGTTTCCATGGATCTCAAACAGTAAAATACGAAACTAACGTTTAAGCTGTTTCTTTTGTACATTTTATCAACTAAATTAGTATCGTGTTTTCTACCATGAAAATGTTCATATAGCCTATCTCTATGTTCGGTAAGTCGTTGCGGCAAAACAAAAAAAAAAGGGCTCCGGGCTAAGTTCTTTATGGGGGTAAAAGTACAAAAGTGCTAGATTGGACATGAAGCAAGAGGTTTGCGGGTAGAGGAAAGCAAGGATTGAAATGATGGAACGAAATCACAGAACTGATAATTTTTCACTGATTTTTAGAAATCATAGTTATAACTGTGACTGACCTACAGCGCCAAACTATTATTTTCTATGACAAGTAACTGACACTATTACGAGTATATTATTAAAGTTATTCAGCCTATTCCTGATTTTACCTAGTTACTTGTACTGCTCCTACGTACGTTAGGTGGTACTTTGTACACTGATTTATGATCACCATAGTCCATCACCATTATTGGTTAGATATCTTTCTATATATATAATTCCTTAGGTGAATCTGTCCCCACGAAATATCTCGAGTTTCAAGAAAGATAGGGTGACGTATGATGGCTCATTTTAAAGCTTGAGGTTCAAGAACGCAAGGAAAAATACCAGAATTCCCGAAAGTTACCTGGGCTTCGCCCCAATGGACCTTGAAGTTCCAATGTTAATCTAAAGGGAAGACGATTTTTATATATTTACGCATGTGATTAAGCAGATGTTCCAGTGTTTTATCATAAACTCAGCTGGTTATTGAGCAGATATTTTGAGTTAAGATAACCGTGTTATTATAACTTTTTAAAAATTGGCAATGCACTTTAAAAAAAAGAAGAACAATAATAAGATTTACCAACAGATGTTACAGCAGGCATAGCAGTTAAAATGTAATTCAATATATAGATAATTTATTTCAAATAAACTAACAATCTTCCTACCACCGTAGGTTGCTTTAAACAAAGAATACCAATACAAATGATTTTTAACTATACAGATGATGTCTTAAAATTACTGCTGAGTGTTTCACAGCTGTCACCGCAACCAGATATAATTTCTTCTGATCCAATTTAAATTTTTGCCAAAAGGTCATCACAGAATTTGGTATCGTGCCTCTTGATCCAATCAATAACCCAAAATTTTCAAAATTTTCAATTTTGTAATTTTTTTTGTAAAAATTAATTGTTTGGCAGTATATTTGGCTCTTCTCCTTATGCACGTCTTCCGGCTGATTTTCGCCAACTTCAAAGCGAACTGTCGGATCAATTATATATCCTTTATTTTTACTTCTATCCAAGACAATTATGTCGCTTCGACGAATTGAGTCATTATCGGCCGTTGCCATTACTTCTTCGTATACTTCATACGACTTTGACCTAAATTCGTCGGCAATTATTGATCTGATTCGGTTGTGTCTGATATTTCTCAAGAGGTTACCGTGTGGACACTGTCCAAGGACATGTGGCAATGTTTCTAGGGTATAGTTCTCGGTTGTAGGACAATGCCTACACCGGTTGCCGTCCCTGGACCGTCCCGGTAATCCTCTAACTGGAGCTGTATTAGACACAATTTTAATGTAATCTTTAAATTCAGAATCAGTCAGGCCTTCAAGATCGTGCAGTTTTTTATTTATTGCCGTACATTGTTTGAATACACTTACTCCTTTTCCTTTCTGTTTAAGGGAACACCAATTTTCAAACTCTAAATTTTGAAGATGACGCCGAATATATTTTGGTTTTAAACAAGAATTTGGTTCTATATCTGTTAGTTTTAATTTTAGAAAGCAATCTTTTATTTCCTTATCATAATTTTTGTACTGTGAGATATAGGGGTTATCCTCTTTCTTCAGAAGAACACAAATGTTAATGTGTTGAATATAGGCTTCCCATGACACTCTTAAGATACCCAAACCTTTATAATCCTTTGGAGAATATACCATGGAATTTGGGATATCATTGGGAAGCTCTAAAACCTCTTTTATTGATGATCTTATTATCAAATCTATATCATGAAGAAAGAGCTGGCTAACTTTGTTTAAGGGGGCACACTGAAATGGAAAAATTAAAGTTGGCCAGACATAATTGTTGAGGACTAATAGTTTTTTAACTGATTTTAAATATGGGGATACAACTACATTTCTAATTTTTTTCAGTAAGGGTTTTAATTAAAGTTTCTTTGTCCAATATAATTTCATCATTAAAGTTTACTCCTAAGTATTTTATTTTGTCGTGCTTACTAATTGATTGAATTTGATTGCCATCAAGTAAAAATTGTTCTGAAGTAAGATGCCCCTGATAAATGCTAATTACATTCGTTTTGTTGACATTTACAGTTAAACCGATATTTTGAAATAGATTATTAGTCATATCATAAAGAGCTTTTGCGGCGTCCTTGTTTTTACCTATCACAACAGTGTCATCAGCGAAGCTTAGGACCGATATGGCTGGAATTGTGTCTTTAAATTTATATCCATATGCCTCTAAAATTTTAGGCTCATTAAGTTCGTCCAGTATATGATTGATAGACAAATTAAACAAGGTAGGAGATAGAGGTGCTCCTTGGAGTACTCCTCGATTTATAATGATTGGTTTAGTTTTTCCTTTAATAGTCTCTATTTGTGTTTCATTTCCTCGTTGCAAGTTTTTTATATTTTCCGCTAGAATCATGGGAATGGGTAATGATTCCAGGACTTTGTCAAGATGGTCATGGCCAACATTGTCATATGCTTTTTCAATATCTAAAAATATAATACAGCAGTCCTTCTATTCTTGCTTGGCATTCTGTAATACTGAGTCCAAAATGTTTGAATTTATGTATGTCCCTGGAACACTGGTAAATCCTTTCTGGCTGCTATTAAATGAAATATACTCCTTTAAGCGTTTATCTAATATTCTTTCGTAAACTCTTCTTAAAGCTGAGCATATGGAAATAGGTCTCCAATTTGAAACTTTTGTTATATCACCTTTTTTATCAAGAAGAATAGTCCTCGCTTTTAAAAATAGACTAGGAATTTTTTGATTTCTATGAATTGTTGTGAATATAAGGGATAATATTTTAGATATCCTCTTCAGTTTTAATGTTCTAATGACAACTCTGTCTGGACCAGGAGCTGAATCAATTTTCATCGACTTTATTGCATATACTACTTCTTGTTCACTTATCTCAGTAGTGTAAGATTCATTTAATTCATGTTTTGTAAAATCATTGACTGTTCTATAAACTGGAAGGATATTCTTGTTTTGAACAGAAAATCTTTGTTCGAACTTTTCTTGAAGCGTTTTTAAGGCTATGCCACAGTTTTTAGATCCTTTGTCCATTATTTTTCTAACTGCTCGTTTCCTTAAATTATAAAATTCAAACTGTATTGTTTCATACATATATTTTTCACGTCTTTTCTTTCGGTCATTTTTTGTTGATCACTGAGGATTCGAACTAGTTTTGTATGATTTATTTTGTTTAATTTCTTTATTTCTTTTGCGAATTTCGTAGTATTTTCGAGCTGGGTGTTTAGGACCAGGCAACAGATGCACCAAGCCTGATAAGAATTTTGAAAATTTAGTAACATTACAATTAAATTCATCAAACTCCATAAATTGTGAGAAGCAATTAATCCATTTGTCTATATCTTGACTAAATTTACTGTCCTCCACATTTTCGTTTCCTAATATTTCAGTACATAACTGACTTTGAATAGAAACACTATCTTGAGGTATTTCATACTTCTTACAGATATTATCTCTTTGTATTTCATGATGGCTTTTAGATATATGGATACTTAGGGCTTTGGTGTTTTTAAAATTCCTTCCACAATATTGGCATTTGCTATTATTTGGCAAATATTCTTCTTTGGTTTCTTTAATCACACTTTCCATGTTTCGCCCACTTGTTAACACCATATTATCAGTGTTTTGGTAAGTCGAGTGTAATGAATAAATCGAATTATTCCCTTGAGATAGATGACTATTCTCTTGCATGTTTTTTGATGAATTAGATAGTTGTAACTCTGACACTTTATGTTTTTCATTTTTAATATTATTGATATTAGACTTTGGAGGATGATTTGAACTGATATTTTTCTTTCTGCAGTTAATTGATGAGAAGCTTTGATATACTGTCTGCACACAAAAATCTTCTTTGAACCTTTCTTCATTTTGAATAGGTATATTATTAATTAAACAAGAAGATATGATTTCTGCATTTCTTATTACGTGTAATGCTAGACTTAGATTTGACTATTATATGTAATTTATACTGTTTTTGTACAGCTGGCCACACAACTTGATAAAGTGGTCAGTCGAATTTCTCATTTTTGTCCATTTTTGTAATGTATTATTAATTGTGGGAAATAAACTCATTTATTCATTTATTCAATAGTCATGAACGGATTACGGGTCCACAGGAGATTTCATCTTGACCCCATCTATGTCATTAAGGAAACAGGAGTAGAATGATTTTTTATGCTGAATATACTAAAGCTAAAATTGGCTTAGACGTGACATGGTTGATATAATGGTCTTAACTCAGTGAATGCCGTTTAGTTATTACGGTACTGCTTTATATATTGGCTATTTAGTTGTTAGAGTTGAAGATTTGAATCGTTTTATTAAGTGTTTGTTTATTTTCGACTGAATCATTATATTTATGTAAACTACTAACATTGGATAACCTCCGTATGAGGAATATTTTGTTTTGGTTTTATCCATTCTCTGCTTTTTTTGTTCGTAGGTCGTAGGGGAACAATAAACACCCGTTAATCCATATAGACGGGGAGCTTTTCATGTAAATGATAGTGTGCGAAAACTAACAATATATCAATCAGTGTTCATTGACGAACAGACAAAATAGACTACAATCAAGGAATTCATGATCAATTTAAAATTTGATTTGTTAGTATAGTTGAAATTGATGTTTGTACTATTAATATAATTCCTATTGACATAGGGGTTTTTTTAAAGGGACGTCGGTGGCACAGAGGGTAAGGGGGCATGGGGGCACGGGGAAGACATTGGGGAAATACGGGGCACGGCAGGAACACAGGCGGGCACAGAGAATGAGGGACGGCGGGGATGGCATCACGGGACCATGGGAAGCACAGGGGGTTCAGGGATTTGGGGCCACGAAGGGCACGAGGGGTGTCGGTGGCACTGGAGATAGGGGGCATGGGGAGCACGGTGGAGGCATGGGGAACGTAGGGGCACAGGGAGAAACGCATGAGGGCACGGGAACATGAAGGGTACAGGGGGGCGGGGGCACAAGGGGCACTAGGGGCGTCCGTGACAAAAGGGGTAAATGGGCATTGGGGGCCACTGGAAGCAAATTTGGGCATGGTGGCACTGAAAATTAGGGGGCCCGGGGGCACGTGTTGGTGTGGGAATGGGAAGGCACAATGTGCACTAGGGACTACAGTGGCACGAGGCATGGGCCAGATGAGCATGAGGGCACGGGAGTACCGTGGGGTGGGGGGGCATGGGGGCAAGAGGATTGTCGGGGGCCCTGGGGTTAGACATGAGGAGCACGGTGGAAGCATGGAGAACATATGGGCACAGGGAGGAATGCCTGGGGGCAAGGGAGCATGAAGGGTACGGGGTTGCGGAGCCTAGGGGGCACTCTGGGGTGGCATGGAAAGCACTGGGACAAGTTGAGGCAGGGGATGCGGTTGCACAAAGAGCACTAAGGGCGTCGGTGGCAAAAGATGTAAACGGGCATAGGGGCATGGGGGCCACGGGGAGCATCTTCGGGCACGGGGGCCACGGGGAGCATCTTCGGGCATGGGGGCACAGAAACATAGGGTGCCTGGGGGCACGTGGCGGCGCGGGGATGGGAAGGCACAATGGACACTAGGGACGTCGGTGGCTCGAGGCACATGAGGAGATGGGCATGGGGGCACGGGGGATGCTTGGGTAACACATAGGGCATGGGGAAAACGGGTAAGAACGGTGGGCATGTGGGCTCGGGTGTACCGTGGGTGCGGGGGCAAGGTGGTACAAGAAGCACGGGTCAGGAGAGGTGAATGGGGGCACGGTGAGACATGGGGTCACGGCGAGGCATGGGGTCACGGCGAGCGTGATGGGGGGGGGGCACAAGGGGTCCAGGGTGAAGGAGTGCACATTATTAATGGGCTTATGTGGTATTGAACTGTTTTTTTACTTGAGTTACAAACTTATCATTATCGCGTTTAAAGTTAAAACTATTTTACCACGTTTGGGAGTACAATAGTGCAATCATTTTTCTTTCTCCGCAAAATAGACTACTGTATTTTAAACAGGGGGGATTATTGGTATAAATAACTGATTTTATATCACTAAAAATTTGGTCAAGATTAGGAAATATTTAATTAGAAACCCCAAACATGTAAATTCACACTACAGTTTGAGAAAAATACAGTATTGCTGCAAGGAAGTGATAAATTGAAACTAATGGAGACAACGTCACCATTTTCATCTTTAGGGGCCTTTGCCCCTACAAGCCACTAGTGTAACTGTAATTGATGAAACAGGATGGACAGTTTGACAGTATTGACAGTTATTATTTCTTAATACTTTATACTATAATTTTCGCCATATTTTACATTCATTATGCTCTGATTGTCAAAGATAAATATCATTGATGAATGGGAAGGATTCACTGGTGACGTCACGTTTGACAGGAACTTCATTGACAGAACACGACACGTTTATCAAGTGCTGTTTGTATCTGCTATCATCGCTTTTATTATGAACGTTTTTTTCGCTTGAAGATTGAACGTTATTAATACTTCTCCAATATGCAATGTTTGCATTTATAAATTGACTATTTTACAAATACAAATACAAATTGAAATCAAATCGATTAATAACATTGAATTTTTTAAAAATAAAAAATATATACAGATACATCTGAATTTAAACTTAACTAGTTAAACGTATTGAACAACTATTTAATTTAAATTTAAAGATTAAATATATTGTTGTGAAATTTTATCTGAATATTAGATCGTGTGATTACTGAGGCCTTGAAAAAAATATTTGTTGTCAATTTTTAGGTTAAACAAAATGTATGTAATAGTATTTGTTATAAATTGATCTTTTATACCCAATATGTAGTTGCCGTTTGATGATCCTAAATCTAAATAAAAAACAATTTGACTAAATCTTAAAAAATAGGCCTTTACTGATGAAAAACACTGACATAACACTGCCAAATCACAATCAGACGTGTCAATGTTTAATAGCCTTTGTTTCAGTCTAGGGTAAAAAAATAACAGAGTGCATTACCGTACACTTAAAAATGTTCAAAAGTGAAGGGCTTGGAAGCCATGTAAAAAGCAAATTGTCTAAATTCAATCATATTATATTCCTGTTATGCAAGAGAATAGATAATGAAGGCACTCCGTCATTCTAAACCGCGACGGATTAGTAAAGATGCGCGCTTTAAACTACAAACTACCAAAGTTTTAGAGATACACGGAAAGCACTTGCCTTGGATACTAAATTAAAATTTTATCCTAATATTCTAATATAACCATGCCATTACAAAACACGTTTTAAATAATGATGCAAGAAATTCAATTCATATAAGTTGTTTGTTGTTTTTCTCGATTATTATAGAGATGATATTTGAATGAAGTTAATAATTTCCAAATTTACAGCAAAACAATTTGCATTTTCTTTAATTCAACAGATTTTCATGAAACATTATTTTTAATAATTTCTAATTTTTTATATTTTACCATTTGAGTGTTTATATCATTTCATATGTGGATTATTTTAATAATGGCAATACATTTTATTGACATTATTAAAATAATCAAAAAAGTTGAGCTTTGTAAACATTGCTCGATATCTTTCACGTTGAGAGAGTTACAGTTTATTAATATTATTATTCTATTTTTATGAGAAGTTCGATTTTATGTCCACCCTATTGGAGACAAATTATAAATAAGACACGTCCTTGGTTTAATTAATTGACCATGGCATTTAATTAATCTATAGTCTGTTACTATGTACTTCCGTAACAGACTCGCGTTTACACTTTTAAAAGTTAACGAATCATCAGTAGTTTTACACAATAATTTTAAAATTAAAAATTATTATTAATTTTAAAACTAATTAATGAAATTTAGACTGTCTAAGATTTAGTTTTAATTAATATAATATTTTAACAATACCGTTTGAATAGGCTATTCGTCACCAAAGGAACGAAAAACAGCTAAGATTCCATACTTTTTTTGTAAAAATTTATTATTGTCTATAAAAATAAATAAAAATTTGTAAGACAAATTAATCATAACTTAAGACGTTTAAATTTTTTTCAAATAGTCGGATTAACAATTTTTTACATTAAAAAACAAACAAAACCACGTAAACTTAACGTTAATACAAATTTTCCATCTGAAAGAATATTTAATTTACAAATAATTTTTAGTATTTTTTTTCTAATAAAGCAAGGAATCAAAACTATAACTAAGTATCATTTGACGTACAGATAACACGGAATATTTTACGCCTAAGGCATTCTTCACTACTGCATTAAAATTGGTAACTCTCAAGGATTAAAAACCATCCGCAACTTTGTCGTTATACCCCAATAATATTTTGAGCTGTAAACGGTCATCACAGGCCAAGATCTTCCGCGTTATCTGTACACATGACTTTAAAATAGCATATAATGTATTGCTTTGTTGAATTTTTGAATGAAAGTAGTCAAACATCCAAGAAGCTAGTTTTTCCATCTTTTCATTTGTCAATCAGGGCTTTACAATGTCAAGAAGGTAGGCCAACGCTTTCAAGATTACTTTTGTTAAATTATTTTAATGTTTTGTAAATCTTTAAAACATACGTCGATTGAAAAATAAATAAAACTTTTGAATGTTTATCCTTTAATTTTTTTTTTTTTTTTTTTTTTTATTCTCTTAATAAACCACGTTTGCCTATTAGTGTAGTAAAATTAAGCCAAAATATGGCTGGAAAATGAAAAAATTTTTGGACAGCCAATTTTTGCTGAAATGTGTTCTATGTCATCCCCTGACCTCCCTCAGAAAAGTCCCCTGAAATCCCCAGTGGGCAACATGCCTAAAAATGATGGGATGGCCCTCGTGGAGTCAGAAATAAGTCTTTCGCCGACCAATATGTTTATGTATATCAAATTAAAGCTCTAAAGTAGTAGAATTCAATGCTGCAAACCCCATCTCAAAAGGTTGCTTGAGTCGAAAATGGCAGCCTGTCAAACTTAGAATAAAAATCAAATTTTAATCAAAACGCTTAAAAATGTAATAATATTAGAAATACTTGACCTTTTGAGGTCCGGTTTGCGGCAAACGTTTGCTTGTACAATTACCTTGGCAAATACGGATAGTTTGACATATGCCCATCATATTACCCTTGAACCACCCTCTCTACATGGACGTCCCAAAGAGGGAGTTTTGAAAAATTTTTCTTAGTCCATAGCCATGCTATACATAATTTTAAAGGCCTTAATAAGGAGAGTACATAGCCGAAAACCAGACCTCAAAAGGTCAAATATGTCGGAAGTTATTGCATTTCAAAGTTTTGATAGTATTATTTTATTCTAAATTTTGAACGTCTGCCATTTTTCTCTCGACCGTTATATTTAGGTCGGGTTTACGGCATTGTGCTCTACATTTTAAGACCTTTAATTTGATATATATAAAGCTTTTGGAACTTATTCAAATTTAGTATGCTTAATATCAAAATATATTTTAACTCCTTATAGGCCAACCCCTCATTTTTGGGCATGATCCCCACATGGGATTGCAGGGGACTTTTCGGAGGAAGGTCAGGGGATGCCATAGAACACATTTCAAAAGAAATTAGCTTTCCAAAAATTATTTCATTTTTCCCGACTAATTTTACTACACTATATGTTCTGTTGTTAAGTAAACGATGAAACAGGACTGACAGGCAAAATTTCTTATTCCTTACTCCTTCTTTGTTTTAAATAAATAAATTTAATAAAACTTAAATAAATGTTTCTTACTTTTCTTGCAGGTAATCCAGTGACAGTCGTTTTTCTTGAATTCAATGATACAGTGTGGAGAAAAACACTTATTATTTCAATAACGATTGATATGAGTTTAACATCATATAGCACACGACACAAACGAAAATATTGAAGGGATATAAAAAATAGGGTAGTTTGGCAGGCGGACGGCGACGTACTAAGGGAAGCTGAATTGGTCCCACCCCTCCCCCCTTTTCACCCCCCAAACACCAACCCCCCCCCCCCCCCCCCCGATACAATCCACCCCCAAACACCCTCTTGATTCAAGGCAAAGATTATCTTACTTTAATTTAATGTTTTAACGTTTCAAGGTTTTAGTTTAATTCGAGTTGAAAACTTGAACTCCGCCAAAGAAAAATAAATTTTGAACCTTTATCAGAACCCATAGTTATAAAACTAAACGGAAAGGGGGGTTTTAGCATTTTCTTTTCTATAGATATAAGTAAAAAATTCTTAAACATTCCTAAGATTGATATATTTTGGTAAATTAATTACATTATATTTTTTCAAGATGTGTGAACATAAACTTATGCACCTTGCTGCTGTCAAAGTTTCTGTTTTCTTAGTGAAAACGTTAATTTCTTACATCTGTCACTTGAAAAAAGACTCTAGTCGTAATGTGTGTATTAATTTATATCCCATTATCATTTGTGATCAAGTGTGTAAAATTAAAGTACAGTGTGATTTGCTGAGGTAAAGTTATCAACAAAGACTATACATATCAAACAGCGATTACTTCTTTTTTATGTATCTACGTATTTTACAGTGTGTCCCGTAACCCTCCGGACAACAGTATATGGCGTTATTGATTAGGTAAAGACAAATAAATTTCCCCATAGGAACACGGGTCTCTGGTCCCTAGTTTCCTGTCTGTCTTTCTGTATGTGTTTTTTTTTTTTTTTTTTTTTTTTTAATAAAAAAATATCCATAACTTCTAAACGGTTAAGGTGCAACGTTGACATCTCGCACACATGTTATCTTATTATGATCCGTCTTTGTGGTAAATTATCCGTCTTTGTGGTAAATTATACCTAAGTATCGTTAACCTTGTTACAATGTGTAACATTGATTAAATGGGAAAATGTGATCATACATTTCGAAAATTATTCATTTCTCTGTTACGCTTGATCCAATATTAACAAAATAGTGTAGTATGACATCTAAATAAAATGTTCTATCTTTTATGTAATTCGCAATTTTTTTGAAAAGTTAACTTTATTTCTTGATTAAAACTTTCATTTTTACTTTATATCTCGTAAATCCCATTCAAGTTTGTACCTTGATTTTCATATGATTACTTGTTGTAATGTTAAGTGTACTCTAAGATAGGATGTTGAGAGTTCTAACATACTGAATAATTTATAAATGAAATAATATTATGGAGAAAATCATGAAACTTATACAATGTGTATTTTAAAATTGTATATTATTTTATTAAAATAATCCTATTCAGCAATTTCCTTAATAACAGCAATATTTTAGTGTTTTGCTGTAAAATATTTGTATTTAAGTGTAATGTAAAATTTTTCTAACACCCTTTAAAAATTTAAGACTGGAATCAACGTACAGTGAGTTGATAAATCAAGGCTTCTAGAGTATAAATTTGTGATTCTTACACTCAAAACAAAAAAGAAAATTGCACTCCTTCATTAATTACAGATTTTTTATTGTCAACTTTGTTTTAAAAAAGCATTGGTTGTGTTAATACCTTTAACTGTTATCCAATCGTTACCGCAGAGTCACATTACCTATATTCCATCTCTTTTTCCTATTTTTTGTTTAGTCAAAAGGGCAATCAAAAGACCGGGTCTGGTGTAACAGCCATTGGTCGTTTAGTTGGTGAAATTGGACGCGACCAAACCGCAATTTCACAGCCTGCATGCTACAGTAACTGGTAACAACGACAACAATTACGCTTATGACGTGTCCAAGCGAATCAAACTCTGATTTGCATCCTTTAAAGGTATTTTTTTCTTGTTTTAGCATTTATACTAATTTACTGTTTAGTACATAGAATATCTACCTAATTATAGTAAGTGAACAAATTATAAAAGGTATAGCCTAGTGCATGTATTCTGGTAATGATTCTTCAATATAATTTCTCTAAAAATTCCACGTTAGGTTCCCTTTTAGTCCCCTTTAATTTCCCCTTTAAGTTTGTTGGCGACTTAGTGAGTTTATTCTGTTCCCAAGCTTATCAATACAATATTGATCTTAGAGATATATTACTTAACATATATATTATTAAATAAATAATTAATCTACTCATCATTTATTTCAACTTTGAATAAGATTATTTTAATTACAATGTTGTTATATTATTTAAATATTTATTATAACACTCATTCAAATATTCTGTTAGTATTTGGCTGAATTCTGCAAAACTTCAGTTTTTATATCAAGTACTCACTAATTATTTCGATAAGTTAGAATGTAATACGTAAAATATATCAAGGGATTGAACAAGTTTCTTCATGATTTTGTAACATTACTCTTAACCTAACCAACCCACAAAACTACCTCATTTCAGATCTATACTAAGATTAACCCCGGATTTTGTAATAGAAATATTGCGTGTCACTTGGTACTCTTTTACCCAGATCATATCTAAGGGAACGACATATTGTGGTAAATTTCCATATCGAATTGTGTTCTAAGTTGGTTTGAAATCGATCTTTTGCTCGGGTTTTTATGTTTAAAACTAATTATAATTGTTAGTAGATCAATTAACTATGAATGAGCTGGATATTAAGCCTCCAGAACGGTATATCCTCTTAGGACATGACTATGGCCCGCTAAAGAGGGCGCCATGGTACACCCGCGTCATCCGAGGCTGGAACTGTGACGAATAAACCACTTACTAATCTACAACTAGGTATACAATGCAGTCTGCTTGCAATATTGAGCGGAGCGACTATTTTTTAAATCAATAATAAGCAAATGTTTTGTAGGTAATTCAAGTGAGCTCGTTCGCTGCGCGCACTCGCCATTTGCGTCATCCCTTGTTTGAGGGAGGTCAGCTCGTTCGCTCCGCTCACTCGCCGTCAATTTTGTTCGTTTGCTGCGCTCACTCACCTTTTGGGTCGGCTCATTCGTTGCACACACTCGTCGCTAGATTTAGGTTGTTCGCTTACTCGCCACAAATCCGCAATACTCTAATAATTTTTAATCACGCAAATTTGCTGCGACGGTTTATTATATGTTTACAAGATATTAAATGTGCGTCGTCCAAGATTTGCACCTCCTCTCCGTAAACGTGGCATTTCATTCACGTACAAAGGTAAACAAACCACTAAAATAAACTTAACAACAATTTCACATAAAACTACTGTATTCACAAACAGCTGATAGTAACAGTATGCAGTTAAATTTGATTCTTATAACAGCTGTATAATCAACACACAGTAAACAAACCAAATAAAACATTTCTCCTATTAAAATAACATGGTAACATTAAAGGGCCGTAGGGCAGAACCCTTATGTCCGATTTGGACTATTTCAGATTTATACCTTCCCATAGACGGTTACTATGACCGAGCAAAATTTCGTGAGGATCACTCCAGCCGTTCAGGAGGAGTATTTGTAAATAAAAAGCCAGAGTGTAGTATAGGAGCTTCGCTCGCTCTGCTCAATAATATTAGTATATTTTTTAATACAGTAACTCTACTTGTTTATAGACAATTTATAGTTGCTTCTAATTTAATTATAAAATAAATGCAGGCTAGAACCAGTGACATCAGCGAAAAAAGAACAGTTTATTATTCTGAGAAGATCTGTCTTGTAAACTCTGTTGAGGACACCGAATCTATGTAGGGGTAGTTTAAGGTAAATTTGAATGATTGATGAGTGTTTAATGGGTGTGATACATTAGGTCAACTTTGTTTCTGACAAAAATTATTGAGTGGTTTGTCAGGATCATTATCTAAATAAAAAAAATATTTGTAGGTCTATCCCAAACATCAAGTCCATCAGAAATGTCGTTGGATTATTTGAGGATGTTTTTGGGGTTCCTGTACCTTACAAATAATCATTGTCTGTTTGCTAGGGATTTGTTTGAAACCTATAATTTGAAATAGTAATTGGCACACATACCTTCTGTTGAACAGCTCAAATGCAGTTGAATATTTTTAAAATATATTTAGTCATAAAGACTGACTATCAAGTGACAACATAACATTATATTATCACTATTTGATTCGTCAAAATTTAACATAGATCATATACGTCACACACAATGTTAAGTCCGGTGGGCTTCTTGAACACATTAATCATCACCATATTGTACGACCCGGCTAACAGACTAGATAAAACCCCCTTAGGTCACTCGATTCACCTAAGAATCGATCGACTTAGGTATTTAAATAACCTAGTCATAAAAATGACAAACGTATTTTATAAGTTTCAGTTGGCGAATATGCCATTGAATATAATGTGATAATTAAATTTATTGGAGTTTACCTCTTTAAAACCCGTTTACCCCCATTAACACTGTTTAAAAAAATTTGGTCTCACAGGTAAAAAAAAGTGGTTTTTTATTTAATGTACCATATTTACAAATAAAATAACTAGAAAATAGTTTTTGAACTGGAGTTGAAATAATGCACAACTTTGTCAAAATCATATAGAAATTTATTAATCTCAAAAGAAATGTCCCAATGTCCCCCACTTCCAACAAGTTGTCGTCAGGAATTAATAAAAACCTTTCTAATTACCTTTTCATTCAAATATTCTTGGTCCATTGTGATGTTTGAATCATGACCTAAACAAAATGGCCAAAATTATTAACACAGAATATTTGCTGTAATTGAATTTAGGATTAGTATGGGGTTGTATGTAGAATCTGAACTAAACTATTGAAATGTCACATCCGCCCATTTTTTAAACAACGCGGTAATTTTCTCATATAGTTATGGTAATTCTGACTTGAATTACTAAAACTTATTAGATAAATAAACTAAAATAACTAAGGAGTGATGAAATATTCTTCACACACTACAAACTACTTAAAAACATAATAAAAGATCGCTTGAAAGTACACAATTTGCCTCTAACCTCCAAACCTTAAAGTGGCTCTGAAGAAAATGTTCTGTTGCCATGACAACTGGTCTAAACTCTCATCTAGTGGCGATTTTCTTAACTAAATCAGTGTTGTTTTAAAGCAACACGGTGCTTTTGTGCTTTAAACAAATAATTTTTGAGAAAAATAGACAGAAACATGGCCTTGAGTAGAAGGGAATAGCCGCTCCTGGCGCAGGTCAAGGTCAGCGGTTGTAATTGGCAGGTGTGTGTTGTTGATTTGGGGGTTTTTTGGGGGGTTTGGGGAGGGGTTGGTAAGTGTGTCAAGGTCATTCGGAGGGGGTTTTAAAAAAGGTGGGGAGTCTGGGGACGGGTGGGGCTCCGGGAAATAAATTTATTCATTCATCAAAGCCTACCAGTGATCGTAGGATGGCTTCTACATCGTTTGCAGCCGTACTGTTGATTTCATTGCTCTGTACGGGTCGGGAGTCGGTGGAGGTAGTGTATGTAGGCGAATTTTGTGTGGGAACACCACCATTGTTATCGTTAGTAGTGGATGTTACTATTGGAGATTGTATGGGTGCACCCTGCCGTGTGTCCATAACTTGAAGAAATAAGAGCTGCTAGATGGTTATATTGTGAGTTGATAGAGTAGAATGAGAGATGTGTGTGATGAAGAACGGTTATATAAACCCGGTAATATAGTGAATAAGAATAACTGGATAACATCATCAATAGGTGTGACAAGATTGTAATGTTGATATTTCAGCATATCAGTTAAGACTGTTTGCAAAATAGTGTCAGTAGAATAACTGTTGCGAAGGTTGGATGTTGTAAAATACAAGGGGTGAAAGCTGAACTGTTTCTTAAGTTTAGCGAATGTATTACGAGGTCTTGAAACTGTGTAGTTAGACTGTTTTTGTAAAATATGTTTGGTGCGTAAAAGTTTCAGCTGTAAAGTGTGGGAAGCCATTGTAATAGTGGTGACTAAATGTGCACTGCATAAAAAAAAAACTGATAAATGGTTAGTGTCTGTAAATGTGTTTGAATATATAGAGAGTGATTAGCATATTAACCGCGAACACATGTTTTAGAGTAAGAAATGTAAATTAGAAAATTGTTAGAAAAGTAAAGACCGAAGTTTACCCTACGAAACCCGGCGAATAAATGAGACGCTCGCGGTACCGACCCCGTATTTAAGCAATTTGTGAGTCACGAACAACCCCTCCTCTACCCTCCCCCCTCAGCCGATGGGATAAAAAGGGTGGGATTGCGGTCACCCCGGTTATTTGTTCGGTAGAGTTGCGATAGTTTGTATTAAAGGGAGAGGGAAATACTTTAAAACTATTTTGTTAAAAATATTAAGATAACATCTAGTTGAAAAAAAAAGGAATTTGTTACTCTGTATGAATTGGCTATGAGCTGCACAAGTGCAAACAACAATCTGTTAATAAGTTGATGCGGTAAGAACTAGTATTTGTACAAACATTATAGTTCAGCAATAATTATATGTGTTATTAATGTGAAAAATGGTAAGTTAACACCATGGATAAGACTAACAGTAATGTAATACTATAAATGTTTAAAAGGATTAAATATAATTAAGAGTTTAAAAAAAAAGCAGATGTGAATATGAATAATTAGCAGCAGGTGAATATAAATATTAAATAATAACAAAAAAAAAAATATTGATGTGATGTTAATTTATGCAGTAATAAAAAAATAGGTAATGGGAGAGTAATATGTGTTTATAGTAAATAAAAAAGAAATAGTTGAAAACTAAGTTATGCATGGGGTGTTAAAAACAAGTAGACCTAATTGGAGTAAGTTAAAAGAAAGCATATATAATATTATTAGACGGTAGCGACTTACCGAGGTGTTGTGTCAGCTGTGGGTCCCGCGAGTGAAAAGAGGCGCAGCTGCTCGTGTAACGGTATTTATAACAGCAGGTGGTAATTATTATGAAAGTGACCCCCCCCCCCCCCCAAAATAGGTAATTAACCCCCCCCCCCCCTTCTTTCACTTTTATTTTATGTTGAAATGGTAATAGTAGTTAAGCTTGTGTAATACTAATTTGGTGTTACCAAACGGTAACTATTGTGGTTAAGATAATACAACATATACTTAAGATAAATTAAACCGATAGAGTAACGGTAATTTAGGTCTGCTGTTGGCAATAGATAAGAATCATAGTTGAGCGGCGAAAGGGAACACATAATTTCCTACTGTTATTAAATTAATAGCAGTGAACAACTATGGTGTAATGCTATAAGGAAAATTGTGGTTCGATTAGGTGGAGATTATAATTAAATGTTGGCCAACATTATTGAAAGCCGCAACACTACACTTAAATTATCGATGACCTACTCGTAATAATCGCCGCTACGTGTATGAAACAGTGTTGCTTGGAAATTTCCTATTGAAGTTGTACTTCGAACGTTGTAAGCCCCTCAAACCCCTACGAGTTCCCCCCCCCCACCATCTTGAAAGTTTACGAATATTCTGTTGAGAATTTTAGAATCAGTTCGTACCGAAACTCCGGACGCGAAGCTTCGGGACGAACTCAAAGGGTAACTTAAATATATAGGCGGCCGATATATATTTGAGTTATTCTTGCTGTTAGGGTTCTAATATTAATATTTGTTGTGTGTGTGACTGTGTGTGTGTATAAAATGTTATTTATTTTTTAGTTTTAAGTTGTGTTATTTTTAAGTTTTAATTTGCGCATTGCGATGTTAGTATTAAGGTGTGTTATATTATTGCTAATGTTTAAAAAATGTGTTTATGCATTTAATGTTGAGTGTTGATGTAATTATTGTGTATTTGTGTGCATGTGTGTGTGTGTACTAATAACCTTTCACAGCTAGCTGTTAGGAGGGTAGATTAAATTTAAATTTAAATTATAGAAGTTCTGTTGAACTTCATTAAATATGGGTGGGACATGCGTGTTGTGCCATAGGCAGCGCATATTTTTATTTTTTTTTAAATTTTTAATTTTTTGTTAGGAAATAATTATATTTGGGTGGGTTTAGATTAAGGGTGGGAGGTTAGAGTTGCGTTTTGCATTAACTGTTCCAGATTCCCTATTGTACAATTGGAATGGTCAGGTCCAGTGCCCAGGCCCGAGGCCGACCGCCCGTATCACAGCCCACCAAACTGGATCGCCACGTGCGTGCGGGCAAAAAATTGGGATCCCTTGCAAGACGTAACTATGGGGTTGGGATTGGGAGTGTTTGAGGAATACAGAGTGGTGGAGACGGCCGTGGCCGCCTCCATCACTTTGGATCATTATTATTTTTTGGTGACCTTGACCTAAATTAAAGTAATTAACCCCCCCCCCCCCAAATTACAATTAGCCCCCCCCCCCCCCCCGAGGTCACTTTCACTCAGCATCCCTATATAAGCGGGGCTAGCTAACATGTTTGTTTATTCTGATTCCAGCCGCTAACGCTGCCACTTCAGAACCATGTCTCTATCAACAACTTCTGCTACTACTATCACTACGCCTGCTGCTCCTGCTGCCACTTCTGTGCCTGCTCCTACTATGAACATACCAGCTGCTAACAAGAAACCGGCAAAGAGACTGAAGTTGAAGAACGTCCCGGAGTCGATGCTGCGGCAGATGGATACACCACCATCTACATCTGCTACAACTGCTCCGGGAAATATTCTTCTACAAGCCATGGCGGTTCTTGGGAGTATTTTTTCTCCACCTCCATCACCAACACACCCTACGGCAACTCCACCACTACAACCCCAACCTACACCTACAACGTCACCACAGATGGAGCTTCCTGTTCGTTCTGATACTCCTTCAATTCTAGAATCTATTCATAATTTCACCTCATTACCACCACTAATAACACCAATTCCTGAACCAAAGTCCATTAATCCTATCATTCCTAGTTCTAAAGTTAAAAAGTCTTTTTTCAAAATTGCTCCTTCAGAGCGTTTTCAATTATTAAAAGCAGAGCGTCGCAGGGCATTTAAAAATCCTCGTAAATGCACTGAGAAGCTGCTTAGGGGTTCTAAAAAAGGATCGGTCTGTGGTAGGAAATGTGTTTTTAATGAAAAGTATTGCCGTGTACATCTTGTAAAACATATTTCTGTGCCACAACCGACTGTGATTTCCAGCAAGTCCTACCCCGCTACTAAGTTGAAGAGATTGCGAGAAGGTTTAAGGTACTTTTTTGTAAGTAGAACAGAAAAGAGCAATAGAATTATAATAGGGTGTAACGGCTACAAATGGGTAATTAAGCTCTCTGTACCTATGAGAAACCAAAAAGCGATCAAAACACTTGATGCGAAAGACTATCTCTACAAAGGTGCGGATGGTTGGACTCGCTGGGGTCGTAGTAAAGAGTGATAAGAATTAGCTTTTTCCAAATTTTGTTAGAAAAATAATGGGAGAGAAACCAGCGCTATATAACAGTGCGCTGCGTTTCTCTCCCATTATTTTTTGGTCACTCTAAGTCCCATGACCTACTTTCACATGACCTTGACCTTGAACTTTACCCCCCCCCCCCTCAAATAAATAAAAATAACCCCCCCCCCCTCACCCTTCCCTTTCCCCTTCCTCAACTTTCTCTTGCTTTATATAAGTAGCCACTATGCAACTGGGTATGGGATATTGGCCGCTAACCTGGTGTACAGTGAACATGGCTCCGCTGGATGGTTCAAACTTTTACAACAGGCGATTTGAGCTAAAGAAAATGGAAGAAGTGGAGGAAGATGAATCTGAGCTAGAGGAAATGGAAGAAGTTGAGGAAGATGAATCTGAGCAAGAGGAAATGGAAGAAGTTGAGGAAGATGAACAATTGATATTTGAATATTTGCGTTGTGTAACTTTGGACCTGGAAGAAAGTCTTGACCCATACATGTGGGAAGCATTGGACTGGTTGCAGTTGGGCAGAACAATAGTAATTATATCACCAGTGTTGTTTCTTGGTAGCCCAATTTTGTATGTGACTGCAGACAATGCCGAATACATTTGGCAATGGGCGGAGTTGTTTGAGGATTTTAGGGGAAATGAGGAGTACAATAATTGGTTTAATATTTGTTTAAGATAAGCAGGGTTTTTTAAACCCAAAAAGGCTCTTTTCAGAGCTACCTAATACACCAATTAAGCATATGAGTTTTTTAACTCATGTGTGAGAGTTAATAGTTATTGGTTACTACATAAGTTAAAGTTTGTTGACTTTGACCTTGAACTTGACACCCCCCCCCCCCTCCTGCCTTCTATTAGTTGCATTATAAAAGTCCGCAGCTCACATATTTGATCAGAACTTAACCAGTTGCTATATAGTGAACATGTCCAAAAGATTGGATTCATTCTTTGCTAAACATACAGAACTTTGGCCACTATTATATGGATTACATAGAAAGATTGAAGAAACAATTTTGAAAGATATGGGTGTAGGGGTTAAAGTGCTTGTATATCGTCGAGGTGATTACAAATTATTGTGTTCATGTACAGTCAGAATTGAAAATTTAAATAATTTATTTCCTTGGATGGTGCAATTACGTAATTTTGTAGAAGAAATGGAGTTTCAGTTGGAAGTAGCCGCAATGTATTATAAGCTTGATAAAGAAGAGTAATTATACTATGTTACAAATGTTTAACTATATGAAATATAGTGGGGGAAAATAGAATATATATATAAGACAGCAACTTCATACTCAGTATCACTTTGTTATAAGATATTACTTTGGTGTGAAGAGAAAAGGTTAATAATGGTTTTTAAGGATACACCTTTTTTAAATTATTTTGAAGTAAAAAATCAGTTTAATACAAATGAAAATATAACTTGGATAGAAGAGACAAATGAAGGTTCGGAAGAAGAATTGAATAATAGTCTGGCTGATTCTATATTGGAAGAAGAAATTTCGTCCTTTGAACAAGAAATATTTGAAGAGCTAATAAATGATAGTGATGAAGAAATTGTTAAAGAAGCAATTGAAACATTCATTTTAGATTCGTCAATTGATACATTGATATCCCCTATACAATCTTCAGACTCTGAATCGGACTAATGATATGTTGGTGTTTTTCTTACTGATCCCCCCCCCCCTTTCTTTCCCCTTCCCCATATTTGCTATAAAAGCAAGAGTTGATCAGGTTTTTTATTCATTATATGCTGTGTTGTTAGTAAAGTCATACACTTTATTAAACTATGTCTCCAAGAGCTACTACCTTTATATACATTACTGAAATTATTACACATCGTCAGATACAAGAACAAGAAGAACTAGAACAAGAGATGAATGTTACATTTGGAGAGTTAATAGAAGAAATAGTAGAAGAATTTATAAATTTAAACCAAGAAACAACTAATGAAACTGGAAATATATCAATGATGCATCAACCGGAAGAGTTAACCGAATCTGAAGAAGAAGAATCTGAATAAAATGGTGGGGGGTTGATTATTTAAGCAGGAAAGAAAACAGTTTAAAAATCATTTCATAATGGAGGACCGAGAAGCAATGTTTAAAGCTTTTTGTAAGGAAGAACCCTGGGTTCCACCGGTAAATTCCTTTACATATTATTTCCCACTTTTAGACATGGAGGATTGTAAAAAAATTCCAGACATTGGTTTTAAATTTCAAAAACAAGGAATGTTAATTGGTGTCACTGAAAAATATCACAATGAATATTCGGAAAGATTGGCGTTTAACTTTATGATGGACAATATGAATATTAAACCCAGTGAGTATCCATATTTTCTTTATAAATTTTTAGTTGAAAATGGTGCCAGTGTAACTATTGAAATATGTATTCAACATTTTTGGCCTACTGGGGATAGTGGTGGGGGAAAGTAAATAAATGTGTTGTTTAACCGGATAGTCTCTCACTCTTGTAAAATCATTCACCAACAATGTATCGTCCAATTTTATCTGATTTGGCTGCATCTCATGAAGAAGCTGAAGCTAGAAGGAAGAAAAGCGAACAAGCAAGACAAATTCAGTCTAATATTAATATGGAGTATTATAGGCTACAAATCCAAATCCCAGGTATGCATCTTGGAGAAAACAGAGTAAAGACTGTACATGCGGCTGGTAGTTATATTAAGTATTTGAAATTATTATTGGAAGATAGAGAGTGTAAAATTACAAAATTAGAAGATGAAATGAAGAAATTGAAAAATGAACTATTGCTTTTGAAAAATGGAAATAATGAAGTCGTAGTTGAAGAGGGTGCAGAAGAAGGAAATGAAATATTGGGAATTTGAAGAAAGAAGTTTAAACATCTGTATAAACTTATAAAAAACAAAAATAATAAAAAAATTAATAAAATAAAAAAAAAATATTAAAAAAATTAGATTTAGAATAGAGAGCGGGGAATAGATCACTTTGTGGCAATGGAATAACATGTCACTTAGTGCTCTATTCCCCGTTCTCGCATTAATATAATTTGACCTTGACATATATAAAATATGGTGGGGATAAAGTATTTAAGACGGATGAAACATGTGTAAACACTTCAGTTGAAATATTAATCTCTTTTATAAAACATGGTGGATACTCTATTTGAACTTTGCTTGAGGAAAATTATTTGTGATGGTTTTTTATTTAACCATATAATAAGATCAGGAGAATGTGTTATTCCAAACAGCATTAGAGAAGCTATTCATGAATACCGAAGACAAAATTATGGGTTTGGCATTATTGTTGCTTATAAATTTGCAGATGGGACGACTCTTTGTCAAGATTGTGCACGAGCAGCTATAGATGATTGGGATGAATTTGATCTTGAAGGAGGATATGTAGACCATCGTGTTAAGGCACCACTAATAAGGTTTGAAATTATGAATGAAAAATGTACAATCTGTGCACAACTGTTATTTAGATTTATTAGATGTAGATCATATTAAAAAAAAAAAAAAAAACTGTTTAATGTAACACTATGGTGGGGAAATTTATTGAATGGTGGGGGAAAATAGAAGTGGGGGGTATTGGTTATATATGTTGCTCGATGTTCACCAATTTCTTTAGTCTTGTAATATTGTTTGAAAAAGTAACTTGTAATTTAGTAAAAAAAAAAAAATGAATTTTGAACTAGAAGTGACAAGCTTTAAAATAGTTGAAGAGGAGTGGACAACAGTTTCAAATTTTATTCATTCAAAACAAGATAATGGAACTCTAATGAAGGTATTTTGTTACATTTTAGAGGAAGGGGATGAAGACATAGTAAGAGACTATTTAAGAAATAGAGATATGTCAACTTCCAGCTCGGACTTTGTTAAATTTTTAAAAGACAACAATGTTAACGCGGAATTAGAAGTTTGGTTTTATGTTTAAAGAACTTGGTAGAGGGAGAATAAAAATGGTGGGGGAATTGTGTATAAAACAAGGTTTATACGCAGCAGGAGTTATTCGCTTACTACCATTTAAAAGAAGAACATCATAGAAAAAAAATGGCTGAATCTCGGGACTATTCAACTCCTTCAACAAGTGAAAGAAAACCATTAAATTTGTCAAAGAAGATTGTGAATTTGTCAAGAAAAGGTAAACCTATAACACATCCGGAATTGAGCATTTTAGCTAAGGAACGTCATATAAAAGAGAAAACTGAATTGTATCAAATGCAGCTTTTAGTACCTTCATTGGACGTAGGCTGTACAAGAGCACATACATTGAGGACTGCAAACAAGTACATAATAGAACTGTTGGGTAAAATTGAAGTATTGGAAAATAAACTAAAAGAGTTGCAAAATCTAAATGT
Source organism: Neoaliturus tenellus (assembly GCA_030545055.2). Taxonomy (NCBI): domain Eukaryota; kingdom Metazoa; phylum Arthropoda; class Insecta; order Hemiptera; family Cicadellidae; genus Neoaliturus; species Neoaliturus tenellus. The sequence goes on along the minus strand of CM061531.1, from coordinate 310,497,618 downwards.
ATGGAATCCAGCAAATGAACTCCCTGTTCTGCAGATGGAGCCAAACGATCTTCCTACTACTTATGCATGGAACGCATTTAATGATATTGATAGAGACTCTCCTGTGAAGTACCAACCTCCTGCTGTGTAACAAATGATGGGTAAAAAAATACAAAAAAAATAATAAAATATAAATGGAAAAAAAAATTAGTTGTAGAATAGAGAGCGGGGAATAGATCACTCTGTGGCAATGGAATAACATGTCACTTAGTGCTCTATTCCCCGTTCTCGCATTAATTATGTTTGACCTTGACCTAAATAAACATGGTGGGGGAAGGTAATTGAGTGGGGGAAACTAGATAAAAGAAGTCCAACGCTCGGTTGGAGTCATTCTTATCCTAAACAGGCGTTTACTAACATAACATAAGAAAAGACAACATGAATAGTGAAAACATCATTTTGGATCTTTCATTAAGTGAAAAGAATAAAAAACAATATGCGGACTCTCGAAAAATGAAGATGAAAGAAATGGCAAAGGCAAGAGAAACAAGAATAAAACTAAAATATTATAAACTACAGAGGCTAATACCAGGAGTGAAATTGGGAGAAGTAAGAACCAGAACAATCGACATGGCTGCTGACTACATCAACCAACTTCTTATAGAGTTGACTATAAAAAATGAAAGAATACGTCAATTGGAATATGAACGTAAACAATTGTTTCACCAAGAAAAAGAAGAACCTATGAACTGTGTGATTAAAGACAATCAATAAAGAAAAGTTAAACAAAGGAAACTGCAAAATTACTAAAAATATTGAATATAAATTGGTTATTAATTGGACTTGCATTAGAGAGTGGGGAATAGATCACTTTGTGGTAATGGACTAACATACCACTTAGTGCTCTATTCCCCATTCTCGCTTTAAGTGTTGTTGACCTTGACCTAATAAAATAATTTATATAAAAGCAGCTACGAGAAAGAAGCTCTTTCATTTAATCGACATGGCTCCTGTGGATACCACCGACTATCCAAGTAAACCTATTGCAGAAATATTGTGTAAAATTCTACAAGAGGAGTTTGATGTGGAAGATGTGGATAATGACAGTTCAGAAACAGATAGTGTTAACAGTATGGAAGAAGAATTAATAAATGAAGGGAGTGAAGATGTAGAAATGGAGTTAACAGAGAATGAATACACACCATCATTGGAATTTGAAAATATTCATAATGAAACTCCAACATCCAGTCACGATCCAGATTTGGAATCAATACGTGGAAGATTAATTTTTTGTGCAAGACAATTATTTCCATATGAAGAAGAAGAAGATGAAGAAGAAGAAGATTAAAAATAGTGGTGGGGGTAAAAAGTGGTGGGGTAATACAGCATAAAAAGGAGGTATGAAAAAGATGCATTTCATTTATATGCCGAATTTCATAGGATAAACATCACTAAAATGCATCGTTGTGATATATGTTTAGAAACTTATGAAGATGAAATATTGCTAGACATTCATAAGGAGTTATATCATAATATAAATGAAAATTTAACACAAAATAAAAATAAAAATGCATCTGCAGAAGAAGAAGAAACAGCGGGACCATCTAATGCACTACCTAATTTAAGTATTCATGCATTGCCCGGAAGAGTAGTAACACATCACAAAATCCAAAATGAAAATTTAGAATTAGACAAATTTCTTGCCGAAGCAAAAACCATTGTAGTTAAACTTTTAAAAGAAGAATTAAAACGATTAAATTTTATTAAATTCGGCTTGTTATTGGATGCTATGTTTATAAACGTTGAAGAAGAATTGTCACCAAGAGGATTTATAACTAAAAACAGAACCATCATGAGTAGTTCAGATATTAATTCAATAGTAGAAGAATGTTTTGATGAGATCATCAATAAAATCCAAGAACATGAAGGACGAGGATCAGGTTGGAGTTTAGTTAGTGTAGTAAGTATGGATATTAGAGTTCACAAGCATGGGTATGGGGTAATGGGGAGCAGTTATATAGCTCTTCCAAAAAGGATTCAAGATACAAAATCATGTGTGAATGTTCAAAATCATGATACGGAATGTTTCCGGTATGCAATGACATCAAAATTCATATCACGCGATGCACAAAGACCCAGCGAAGAATATGAGAACTATAGATACAGATATAACTTTCAAGGTGTGTCTTATCCGGTAGCCTTGAAGGATATTTCTAAATTTGAAAAACAAAACCCTGGAATATCTGTAAATGTATTTGGTTTGGACAGCTCTAACAAGGTGTATCCTTTGAAAGTGGTAAAAAACGAACTTGCAGACCATACGGATTTGTTATTAATTACAAAGGATGAAGTATCACACTATGTATGGATAAAATCATTTGAAAAACTTGTCAATAAACAATTATCAAGAAGTAAACATAAAAAAATAATTTGTAAAAGATGTTTTTGTTTTAAAGAACCTAGAAATGGAGAACAAAATTGGTTACTGGAGCACAAACAACTGTGTAATGAAAATTTTGAAGCTAAGATTATTCTACCACCATTAAATAAATCATATTTACAGTTTGAAAAAGTTTTCCATCAGTATCGCATTCCTATAGTAATATATGCCGATTTTGAATCAACACTTGTTCCAATTGAAGATGAAAACATTGAAGCAAGGAAGAGTATAAAATATCAAATGCACAAGCCTAACAGTTTTTGTTTATTGGTTAAATCCACATTGGTTGAAGAACATTTGAATGCATATGGATTGTCATCAAAACCCGTGGTGTATCGTGGTGAAGATGTTGCCAGAACATTTTTAAATCATCTATATGAAATAGCTGGTCATGTTGAAAATTTGTATAATAATATAGTACCAATGATACCAATGGAGGAAGAAGAGGAAATTCAACATGAAAATGCTACTTACTGTTTTCTATGTAAAAATGAATTTACTTTAAATAACTATAAAGTTAAAGATCACGATCATCTTACAGGATATTATAGGGGTGCAGCATGTAATGCATGCAACATAAACTATAAGATTACCAGAAAAATTCCTGTAATATTGCATAACCTTAGCGGTTATGATGGTCATTTTATAATACCAGAATTGGGGAGAGATGATGGTGCAATTGATGTTCTTGCAGAAACAACTGAAAAGTTTATAACTTTTAGTAAAAAAATTGGAAATATGAAGTTGCAATTTGTAGATTCGTACCGGTTTATGCCGTGCAGCTTATCAAAACTTTCTGAAAATCTTAGAAAAGAAGATTTAATAGAAACAAAGAAAATTGTAAACAATGATAAATTAGATTTAGTTCTTCGTAAAGGCGTTTTTCCTTATGATTACATTGACAATTTGGAAAAATTTGAAGAAACGTCACTTCCACCTAAAGAAGCTTTTAAGAATAAATTACATGAAGAGGACATCAGTGAAGAGGATTATCAACACGCTTGTAGAGTATGGAATGAATTAGAAATAAGAACCTTAGGTGAATATTCAGATTTTTATGTTAAATTAGATGTGACTTTACTCTGCGACATAATGGAAGAATTTAGAAACACCTGTTTTACAGCATATGGATTAGACCCACTTCATTCGTACACAGCTCCCGGATTGGCATGGCAGGCTATGTTAAAAGAAACAAAATGCAAACTTCAACTATTAACTGACATAGACATGGTGTTGATGATTGAATCCGGTATTCGAGGAGGATTAACCCAAAGTGTAACTAGATATGTAAAAGCAAACAATAAATATCTTCCAAATTACGACGCATCACAACCTAGCACATTTATAGGTTATTTTGATGCAAATAATCTGTACGGATGGGCCATGTCAAACCCTCTTCCATATGACAATTTTAAATGGGTTGATCCAAATTCAATCAATAACATCGCTGATATCCCTAAATATGGGGATATTGGCTACATTTTTGACTTTGATTTTGAATACCCAGAACATCTCCACGACCATCATTATGATCTACCACTATTAGCAAAAACAGAAATATCTCCCACTGGTAGATGGCCAAAATTGATGATGACACTTAACAATAAGACTAGGTATGTAGCTCATTATTGGACAGTACAGCAAGCGCTAGAGATGGGATTAAAAATTACGAAAATTAATAAAGTACTGCAATTTTCACAATCCTGTTGGTTAAAATCTTATATAGATAACAACACAAGAAGAAGAACTGCAGCAACATCCAATTTTCAAAAAGATTTCTTTAAATTAATGAACAATGCGATATTCGGTAAAACATTAGAAAACAAAAGAAATCACAAAGACTTAAGATTGGTTGTTGATCCAACAAAATTACAGAAATTGGTGCAAAAACCAAACTTTGCATCTTCTATAATTATTAATGAAAACCTTGTAGCCGTTTCTATGAATAAAATTTCAATTAAGATGGATCGACCCATATATGTTGGAATGTCCATTTTAGACATATCAAAAACTCACATGTATGATTTTCATTATAATAAAATGGTGAAATTTTATGGTAGAGATAATATTGGAATAGCATACATGGATACCGATGCATTCATCTATTGGATTATAACCAATGATATGTATAAAGATTTACGCACATTTGTTTATAAAAATGACTTTGATTTTTCTGACTACCCACAACATCACCCCAATTACGACAATGGAATAAACAAGAAGGTTTTAGAAAAATTCAAAGATGAAACAAATGGTGCACCTATGGAAGAAATTGTGGCATTAATGTCCAAACTGTACTCTTTTCAATTGTACATTAGTGAAAAAGAAGAACATCAAGTTGTAAAGAAGGCAAAAGGTATAAAAACATCATATTTAAAGAAGAATGTACAGTTTGAACATTTTAAAAGATGTTTATTTGAAAGCATGGAAACAACTGCAACTTTTAATACAATAAGAAGCTTTAATCATCAAGTCTACAGTGTCAAGCAAACTAAGTGGGGACTCAGCTACAAGGATGACAAGAGACATATCCGGGAAGACAATATACACACTCTACCTTTTGGACATTATTCTTTAACTCCTATCGACCAATAAAACCTATTCTTCGTCCTTTCACCTGTTTCCTTTTCCTTTCCGTAAAAAAAAGGGAGCATGGCAAGTTCAATGCCATGTTCCCTCTTTTTTACACAAATATAATATGGCCTTGACCCATATTTGTTAATAATATAAAAGGTGATAAGCCATTTTGAGGATTAGTATTTTCTCAAGCGGTGTACAAACAACATCTGAAGATGGAAGGATTAAAGGATAAAATTGTAAACGAACTTCATAAGCCGGCAAGAAGAAAGTTTCCAAGAAGAAATACAATTATTAAAGGAAGGAACGATCTTTACCAAGCCGATCTCATTGAGATGATACCGCATAGTAAATTAAATAAGGGATTTAAATATATATTGGCAATTATAGATTGTTTTAGTAAGCTTGCTGACGCTATACCACTCAAGGATAAGACTGGGAAAAGTGTAACAAAAGCTATGGAAGCAGCTATAAAGAAAAATAAATTTGTCATAAAACATTTACAAACTGATGATGGAAAAGAATATTTTAACAAAGAATTTACAGCATTAATGAAAAAATATAACATAAATCATTATTCTACAAATTCGGAAGTAAAAGCTTCCATAATTGAACGATTCAATAGAACATTAAAAGGAGCAATGTATAAAACATTTTCTAAACGAGGATCGTACGTGTGGTACGATATATTACCGAAACTTATAAAAGAATACAATAACAAGTTTCATCGCACTATCGGTATGAAACCTATTGAAGTAAATATCAATAATGCTAAGCTTGTTTTGGAGCGTATTAAGAAAAATACTTCTCCTAAAATTGAAAAATTAAGACCTAAAAAGTTTAAAATTAACGACAAAGTACGTATAAGTAAATATAAAGGAGTTTTTAGTAAAAGATATTTACCAAATTGGACTAACGAAATATTTACAATCTACAAAGTGCAGCCGACAATACCAGAAACCTACATTTTAAAGGATAACAAAGGTGAACTACTTCAAGGCGGATTCTATGGTCATGAATTATTAAAATCGACAGTAGGTGATGTATATCTTGTTGAAAAAATTTTACAAAGAAAAAAGGATAAAGTTAAAGTCCGTTGGTTGGGATTTGATAGGAGTGAAGATTCTTGGATTCCTACAAAAGACTTGGTGTAATACTTTAATAACTCATTATGTGTTTAACCTTTAAACAAGATGGATATTGTACAGCAAAAAGAACGATTTAATATTAATAATATAGATGAATTGACAGTGGATAATAACAATTTAAACCATGGTAAACATGGTGAATTACTACCAAACTCTATAAGATGTTTAATAACTGGCCCTTCTAATTGTGGAAAAACAAATGTTGTTTTTAACCTTATAACTAATCCAAAAGGGCTACGTTTTAATAACATATACATTTTCTCAAAATCTTTGCAACAACCTAAATACCAGTTGTTAGATAAGGTATTAGCAAGTGTGCCAGAAGTAAATTTCTACAAGTTTAATGCTAGTGAAACTATTATGCAACCAAGTGAAGCTAAACCATTTTCTATATTTATATTTGACGATGTGTCATGTGAGAATCATGATACAATAAGAAGTTATTTCGCAATGGGGAGACATCATAATATTGACAGTATTTACATTGGTCAAACCTATAGTAAAATTCCAAAACAACTTATAAGAGATAATGCAAATTTGTTGATAATATTCAAGCAGGATGAAACAAATTTGAAACATATATATAACGATCATGTGAATGCCGACATGACATTTGATAAATTTAAAGAGATGTGCGGCAAAGCATGGGCTGAAAAGTATGGATTTCTTGTTATTATGAAAGATGAAGCTATAAAAGATGGAAGGTATCGAATAGGGTTAGATAAATTTGTATTAATCTATTAAATGAATAGCGGTGTGTCTAGTAATGAATGAGACTTCATAGTGTAAACATGGTAAATCAAGAAAAACTATTGAAAGAAATAAAATCACTCAGTGATTCTATTAGGATTAAAAACCGTGCATTAAGGATGGGTATAAGCGAAAGAGAAGAATTTTTAGAGACTACATTTAAACCTATTACAGAACCTTTAAAACAAATATCAGAAACCATTAGTAAACCTCGTTACGAAGGAGATGTTTTACTACCAGTTTCTAAACAAGAAGTACAAGCATTAAAAAAGGAAGACAATGATGATTCATATACAAGCGCTAGTGACCAAGAAGAAACAAAAGAAGAAGAACCTATTGTTGAAAAGGAAGAAGAACAGCCAATACCTGAAGCAGAACAATCTATTCCAAATTTAACACAATTGAGTAGCGATATATTACAACACGGACCTCTGGGAAGAAAATATATATTGAAAATGCTACATGATATAAAATCAAACCCTAATTTAAGTAAATCACACGTATACGGAGCAAGAATTGATGGGAATGAATTGAAAATAGGTGATTCAAAACTTAAAATAACTGAAGACGATTATATCATTATTGGTGAGCATAAATATAAGGGAACAAAAGGATTATATGAATTAATTTTTAAAAACATACCATTGAGATATTCGACCAAAGATTTAAATACTTTTAAGGAAATTTTACAAAATACTAATGCACATAAAAGGAATTACTCAAAGGATGCAATAATTAATCGTTCACGCGCAACAAAATATAACATTGTTATAAAAAAGTTGTTTCCCCCACGAAAACTACCAACATTACGTACCGCACCAGCAGTAAAACAACCGCTAAAAAGAAAATCTTTATCACTTATGGATTTATCACTTCTTGAACAACATAGTAAAAAGATTAAAGGAGATACTTCAACATCTGGCAAAGGACTAATGAAAAATCTGTACAATACCAATGTAATTTATTACAAAGACATTAATAAATTAGTTGACAGAATGAGACTATTACATGAAGCTATGGAAGCTGGTCATACAGGTTTAAATAATGAATGGGTAGCTCTAGTTGATGAACTCAGAAGTCGAGGTGTCGTCGTATAATTGTCCGCAGATATAAAAGAATGGCAAGCATATAATGTATCATTTTTAACATGAGCGTCGACAAGTTTGGACGGTACTCCGCGTTAGGAGTGCAAGTTGGAGAAGACAGAAAAAGAAGTGGACTGCCGCAAACACCTGAAGGTGACTATAACATAAGTAATAAACGTTTAAAACTAGTTAAAGATCCAGAAGAAGATACTGATGGAGCAAATTTAAAGACGGTAAAAGAAGCTACTTCAACATCATTAAAATTACTTAAGGATACTTACGATGTTAAATCACATAGAATAATTAATGTTGGTAAACCAACTGACAGTTCTGATGCAATTACTAAAGAGTATTTATCATCTGAACTTTCAAACACTTTAAAATTGCAGTGGGGTAACAATTTAAAAGATGGACAAACATATGATGCTGGAAATCATAGGATAACCAATGTGGCAAATCCAAAAAATGATAAAGATTCAGTTAATAAAGAATATTTACATTCTATAATACCGGAAAAGACTCAACGAGGATTTTCTTTTTATAAGTTTATTATAAATGACATTGGATACCCAAAGGAAGACGGTGATGCTGTAAACCTGAAATACATCAAGGACAACTGTATTTTACAAGATGCTGATGAAATAGATTGTCATGGAAAAGCATTGTCAAATGTAAAATTTGGTTCTCAACCAAAAGACGCTGTTACTATGGAACAATTATCTAAAGAATTAAAAAAGGAAACATCAAATTTTGTAAAACATGAAGATGCTGTGCTAAGGCGAGGAAATACATTTATACATGGAAATGAAAAATTTGATTTAATGCAAGGAAGTAATGATAAATGGGATGCGGGAGGTAAAAGAATAACAAATGGAAGATTTGGTCAAAAAAGTTCGGATGTACCTTTAATGGCACAAACATTAATTGCGGGCGGTCCTTTATTAGGCACATATGAAGGTCATAATAGAAGAATAAAAAATATAATGCCTGGTTATGAAGAAAATGATTGTGTTACAGTGAAACAAACAATAACTTGGGATAAACGCAATGGAACCAAATTTGATGCTAAAATGAAGAAAATAATTAATATTTCACCAGGTGAAGATTTTAATGATGCTGCTACTATTGGACAAGTTATAACAACATCAAAAAATGATTCAACCGCTTACACGTGTAATGATAAACGTATTATGCAGTTACACGATCCTCAACATCCGAAAGATGCTGTAACTTTAGATTGTTTAATAAGAATAGTGGGCAATTTACTTATTGATACCCACAATCATATAGCTAGTACAACAAGTCATGTGATAATTCAACCCGATGAACGAGAAGCTTGGATTAAAAATAGAATCATAAATCAGTATATAATTAATTTGAATAATTAATTATTTAAATATAAAAATTGTGCATAAGTTATTCATTTATATAAAGCATCTTGTTGAGTAAACACACCGGTTATATATAAAACAACATAATGAGGATCGCACCGCTCAGTCGTCGTCAAGTCAGCGGCAAGAAAGGACTTGGTATAACATCAGCTGCGTTATCCCTTCTCAAACGAATTCCTGTTGGTGCTGTTGTAAATCGGGCAATAGACGCTCTACCATACGAATTTCATCTGCCAGGAGGTTATCAATATTGCGGACCCGGAACTAAATTGGCAAAACGTTTAGCAAGAGGGGATCCAGGAATTAATAAATTGGATCAAGCTTGCAAAGAACACGATATAGCGTATTCCAAGTTTGCTGATTCAACAAATAGATCAATAGCAGATAGAGTGCTAGCGGAAAAAGCTTGGCAAAGAGTTAAATCAAGTGACGCAAGTATTGCAGAAAAAGCAGCCGCTTGGGCAGTAACTACAGCTATGAAGGCGAAAACAAAATTTGGTGGCGGAAAACGTCGAAGAGGAAGACCTGCAAAGAAAAGAGCTCCTAAAAGAGGTGGAAACATTAAAAAGAGACGTCGTAGAACTCGTAAAACAAAGACAAAGAAGACTTCCGTTTGGTCAATGGTAAAAAACGGAGCAGGTCTATACCTAAGACCGTACCGTGTGTACTAAATAAGAAAAATCAATTGATAATTCCAAATAAAGCCTTAACAAATCATCAATTATCAAATTATGTAAAATGTTTGAAGATACCATTTTTTAGGGGAGTTTTTATGAAAGACGCATTACCAAAAAACATATGGAAAAATGAAACTGGAATAGTAAATTTAGATTCCTCCTATGGTCCAGGAACTCATTGGGTATGCTATAAAAAACTCGGACAAAGCGTTTATTATTTTGACAGTTTTGGCAATCTACCACCACCTAAAGAACTTCAACACTATTTTAGAAACTCTAAGAATATATTTTACAATTATAAAAGAGAACAACCTAACAATACAGAAATATGCGGACATTTATGTTTGGAGTTTTTAGCAAAAAGTGTCAGTCAGCTTTAAGATGTCATCGTACACAGTGTCACTGAGCGGAAATTCATCTACATTAAAAAGTACTCTTTTCCCAGCATTGCGTCTATCTAAAGATAGATTATGGGAAGCGGCATTATTAGATTTCACTACGTACAATTCGATTCCCAACATTACAGAGGGTAAAAACAATTTACTACATTATTATGAAAGTAAAGATGAAAAAGGAAATTATTCAGAATTAAAAATAATAACCTTGTCTACGGGAGCATATGAAATAGATGATATAAACCAGCTATTACAGAAGCAGCTAGGAGAAGAAAATATCTGTATAAAAGGAAACAACAATACTTTAAAAGCGGAAATTACCTCAAAATATTATATAGATTTAAGTTTAGAAAATTCAATCGGTAGTTTACTCGGATTTTCAGATAAGAAAAGAAAAATCTTAGATCCCGGAACTACTCATACCGGTGATACCACAGTAACAATATTAAAGGTTAATAGTATTGATATAACATGCAATATTATACACGGATCGTATAGAGATGGGGTAAACCAACATATTTTACATACATTTTATCCAACAGTTGCTCCTGGTTTTAAAATAGTTGAGAAGCCACAAAACCTTATATACCTACCATTAAACACCAGTTTTATTTCAGACATCGTACTGAACATATCAGATCAGGACGGTAATAGTGTTGACTTTAGAAAAGAAACAATTACAATACGGTTACACATAAAAGCGGTAACTTAAGTATAACATGGGATTAACATTTAAACCACAACGGAAAAGCCGGGAGCTCAGTAGCTCTTCAACATTGGACGAGTTAACACCGGACAACATACATTTCCTACAAAAAATTGGGTTAAAACTAAATTACGATGGACATTCTGGATATATCTCAAGGACCGACGTTCGACGAAACCCTATGGGAGAAGGAATATCACACACACAACCCTTACACTTCATCAAAATTAAACAATAATGATGAAATAAGGATTCCCATTCAACAACAAGATATTTACACATTACCCTGTGAGAGTTATTTATATATTGAGGGACAAGTATTAAAATTGGATGGAAAAACCGGTTCATCTGTTCCTTTTATAAATAACCCAATGGCATATCTTTTTGACGAAATAAGATATGAAATATCAGGAGTGACAGTTGATTCAACAAAAAAGGTTGGTATAACAACAACACTAAAAGGATTAACATCATTAACACCCCATGAAAAGAATTCAATAGTCACCGCCGGATGGGTTACCCCCGATAAAGACAGCATAACACCAAATTCCAATGGTCATTTTGATTTTCACATACCTTTACGATTGCTTTTGGGATTCGCTGAAGATTACAAGAGAATAATAATAAATGTCAAACAAGAATTGGTATTACTCAGATCTTCAACTAACAAGGACTTAATATTAGCAGCAAGTGGCACTGAAGAAAGTAAACTAGAATGGCAGCTACAATTAAATAAAATCGTGTGGAGAGTACCTCATGTAAGATTAGCCGATGAACATAGAATCGTATTGTTAAGAAAGTTAAAATCTGACCGTGATATTGTAATGCCTTTTAGAAGTTGGGAATTCCATGAATACCCCATATTACCTCAAACAGAACGACAAACATGGACTGTTAAAACATCTACTTATTTGGAACGAGCAAGGTACATAATACTAGGTTTTCAAACCAATCGAAAAGATGTTATAACCGCACACGCAGGTCAATTTGACCATTGCAATATAAAGAATTGCAAAGTGTTTCTAAACTCTCAATTCTTTCCTTATGACAATTTAAATGTCATGTTTAGCAAAAAGCGTTATTCCATCTTATATGATATGTATGCAAGATTTCAATCGTCATATTATGGAAAAACTAATACACCACTGTTATCACCTGAACAGTATTATTCAAAAGCCCCAATAATCGTTATCGATTGCTCAAAGCAAAATGAATCAGTAAAATCGTCAAGTGTGGATATAAAAATTGAAATGGAATTTGAAGATAAAATACCAGAAGGTACTTCGGCATATTGTCTCATTTTACATGACAAAATAGTAACGTACACTCCACTAACTGGAATAGTTAAAAATGTGTTATAAAAAACGGTTTTTAGGTGGGGGCGATTGTTATAAAAGGAGGAAAACGAAGTAGAAATTTCATTATTTGTTTGACCATCCTATGGGAAACATCGTTAGCAAAATGAGTTCACTTAATGCAAATACTAACGAAGAAGAAACTACACCGCTTATAGCCGACAACAGTTCCAATATAGAAAAACAAATTGAACAAGAAATGGATGAGTTCCTCAAGTTTAAACATAAGAAAAGAGAAGAGGAAGTTGAAAAAGGAATTAAAAAAAGAAAAGTCGATGACATTATTTCCACCAATATTTTAACAGAGGTATTTCTTAGAATCTACTATCCCATCTCATCATGTATGACAAAAAGCGTATCTGCCGGAGTAATAAAATCATTGGAGTATTCACCAACTATTATTTTGAATCATGGATCTAAAATGGTGTTTTTCTCTGAAATTTCCTGGGAATCGTTTATGAAGCATATACATCTTTTAGAATGTTATTTAAGTAACAATACATATGGAAGAAGAACGAAATTAAGTTTGCTAGAATCAAATATTGAAATCGATATAGTAAAACATCGGGGAGGACAAATTGTTCGTTTTAGAGATTTAACTAAACATGACATAAAAATACACCTTACAAAAGATGAATTCTACACCCTCAGCTGTGCTACAGGTCCTATCACAAGATATCTAAAACAACTAATATTTTCAAGCGCAATCATAAAAGAATATTTAACCGATACATTGGATAGACAACCATATGTACCAATCCTATACGGTCCCGTAGATACTTCCATTTTCAATAGAATACCTCACGAAGTTGATATGTGGAGACAGTTGCACAACTATCAGACTAACTTCGGTATAGATGAAGAAGCACAAGAAATGAATGAAGAAGCATCTTGCAGCAACCAACCCGCAGTATAAAAAGACGCCCTCCATAATTTTACAAACAGTCCCATACCGACCTTTGTCATGAATAAACAAGTTTCATTTTCAAACCAATACCAAATAATGGAGGTAAAACGAGGTATAATTGAATTTCAAGCGTTTCGCGGTAACGACGGACATTTTATCATTAAAGAGTTAGTTATTCTAGACATGAACACATCTGTCGTTTATCACTATTTATTCCAACCTCCTATACCGTTCAACAGATTAACTACTAAAGCAAGAGTGACAAACAAATGGTTGATGAAACATTTTCACAACCTGAGATGGGATGAAGGTTTTATCCACTACAGTATGGTGCCGCACATTATGAATCATTACTGTAAGGAATTTAAAATTATCTACACAAAGGGATTGGAGAAAACCGCTTGGATACAAGCATTTACAAACCATGAAGTGATAAATGTGCAAGTGGATAGAGATTTTCAGTGTCACTTTGCCAACATTTGTATCTCTACCAAAAACTTTAAACATCGGCAGTCCCAATGCGCTTTAAAGAACGCTTATCGTTTGAATGCATATCTACAACAGAATGGTGGGGGGTGGGAAGGATATAAAAGCGACAACGCAACCATGACCCAGCATGAGTATTACTCTAGCCTCCGAACAGTCAACACCTCCCACACAGATTCGCAAGACTAAGAATAATATTAACAATAAATAAGAAGAAGAAAAAGTAAAGATGACGTCACAAACATTTTTACAATCTCTTGTCGATCAATTTAACAAACATTCAAAATCTACCGTCTTACCGACTAAAAGATGTTCAGAATTAAAAGAAGAAAAACATTATGTTATCCACACCATTAAGAAGATGGAAACTAGTGTTGGGGACGCCATCAACGTTACACTGAGTGAAGCGCCCTACACGCCCGGTGATGAACCAAAATTTCAAACATTTCTTCCTAAGCGCTTCGTGCACCTCCTGCAAAACGAAGATCTACGCCTTATCCACCCCGGCTCTCTGTACTTGGCATCCCACGGTCCAAGTGGAAGCAATTCAACGGAACTTACACTTCACGTCATGCCTACTGCCAACAACTAATTTATTTTTTGTAATACTTTTGTACACCTTTGTGAATTATTTTGAAAATAAATAAAGATGAAAAAATAAAAAAAAAAATAAAAAGCAATATATCACTATGTGTCTTTGCACATGGTGATATATTGCTTTTTAAAAAAATAATTTTAGATGACCTTGACCTAGTTACAAAAACTATATAAATGAAGTAATTTTCAAGGGGATTTCCTCAGTCTACAATTGACTTCCGTGCTGTACACATCTCCCTTGGTTGTCCAATTATTTAAACAACAACATGTCTCTCAAAATCAAATGCGCATCATACGATACCTCCACCATCACAACTTTTGAACAACTCGACAATTTCACTAATGAATTGCGAGTACTTCTTGCAGGCGGTTATCACTTAAATGCCGATGTTTACGTTACAAATAAGAAGATGTTTTCAAAACAAAACTACTGCGATGATGAAGTGTACTTTTCTACACAAACGGCAACAACATCTAGCCCTTCTACTCAAAATAATGTTAAATTCCACAAATACTACTAATGTTGAATTACAATAACAATACTCCATCAACTTGAGGCTTCGCTATAAAAAGGCTATTCAACCCAGACTAAATCATCATTTGCTTTTTGACAACCGCAGCGATAACAACTACAACTACTATGCTGTACCGAATGATGATTGAATTTAATGGTAAAATATTTGGAAAGGACTATCAAACGGTAGAAGAGATGAGCTCCGATCTTAATGTATTAACTAAAGAAGGCTTCCAACCAAAGTTAATTCTAAAATTTCCAGAAGTACATCCACTATCCACTGAAGATCTCGTCGCAATGGCTAGAGCAAAAAAACAAGAACATGAAGTAAATATTAAAAAAGAGAAAGAAGAAAAAAAAGACGAACCTATATCTTAAGTGTGCAACTTTTTAATATTTGTACCCCATTCTTTTTTAAAACTCCATTTGGTTGACCTTGAAATTACCCCCACCACTTTTTTCTTTTAATAAAACTCTCTATTCTATACTATACACCTTCATTTCCCAACTCTACTTAGAACCGTCAACATGGAAAAGAAAAAAGAAGACTACAAACCACGCTACTGTTGTGAACAAAAATGTACCGATATAGGAAGATGGATGGTAGACGGATTAGCTTGTAGAAAATGTGAATTCTTCGGATCCTGTTACTGCAAATGCAAAACAAAACAACTACCACCACCAGAATTGCAAACCTTCAAAATTTATAAATCAAGATACTTCCACACTTGCTGTCCCCAGAGATGTTTCAAATTTCACCCAGAAAGACTTTTTAATTGCCGAAAGTGTGATGCATATTATAAAGACGACTTTTGTACATGCATCAAACATTTGTGCAAATATAGATCAGATTGGTCTTCTGATCCTATTCAAGCTTCAGATGTATAGCTGTAGTCACTGACTGCAGCTTTTTTTTTAAAATTTCATTTGGTTGACCTTGAGATTTACAATATATATTCTACATACCCTTTAACATGCTTCTCATTTACACTACATTGCTTGGACTAACACCAACATGGGTGACAGATTCATTTCTTTTGAACATTTAATTACCGAAAGAGATGAGATGGAAACTCTATTTCACAACTTACTCACACTTATGGATAGGTATCCTTTGAAATGGATCAACATCAAAGTAAAATATGTGGATCCTACCAGAATATTTTCATCATCATCATCATCATCTTCCAACAGTGCAGGGGAAGAAGAAGAACCAACTTATGGTATTACAATTATTGAATTAAACAGCGAGGAACAAGACAATCAAATTCAAATTATAAATAAACTTAGTATTTAGTTTACAAAAGTGATTGGTATTTCTATTCTATATTAATGCTATTATTATTTTATTTCTATATACACTTCCCACAACCTACCCGAACGGCGTTTCGCGGCGAACTGCGGTAACCGAAGTTCTCTCGCTTCTCGTTTTGGATTACCCCCACTTCTTTTCTTCCCCCCACCACTATTCCCCGTTTCCATATAAGCGACCGCCTTACCGTCGCTCACCATTTGTTTGCCTACCGCCGAACGATGAGCCAGCCTCGATTAGCAAAAAATACTACTACTTTTGCAGTAACATCGCAACAAGATTTACAGGATATTTTTCAAACTTTAACCGATGTTGTAAACACACCAAACAACACGGTTACTATTACTGTTGAAATTACCTACAATTGTCCAGAGTGTGAAAGGATGGAAAGCGATAATGTTGAAGAATTAGAAATGCCAAACAACAGTCCTTCATCCGCCCACGATTCGACACCAGATGATGAAAGCTAGTCCTACACAAATATTCTTTTTCAATTCCCCACCACTTTACATTAAATATATATATCCTCCCCTTATTTGCTCTCCTCATTCCATCGCCTACTTTTACACCATCTACACCGCTCCTCTCTAACCTGTACACAAACATGATGGACGGCTTTTCAATCACATCACAATTGGAAGACGATAAATTAAAACTCGAAATTAACAGAATACAATTGGAAGCACAGAATCAGGAAGAAATGATCCGGCTGTTAAAGCTCTTCAAATGCGTACTGTGGTTGGTATGCCTCTATCTGCTCATCGCCATCACCATCGGCATTTACCAGACCGTCACCGCCAAACATCGCTTCGACACCACTTCAAATAAAACTTCTACTTGGCTTTCCTAAAATAAATTATTAATTCCCACAGCCCCGCACCCCCCCATCCCCTCCCGCCCGCCCCACTCGTCCCCACACTCCCCACCTTTTTTAAAACCCCCTCCGAATGACCTTGACACACTTACCAACCCCTCCCCAAACCCCCCAAAAAACCCCCAAATCAACAACACACACCTGCCAATTACAACCGCTGACCTTGACCTGCGCCAGGAGCGGCTATTCCCTTCTACTGCCTTGTATAAAAACAACGCTACTGGCTTTCAAGGGTTAAAACCAAATTTTTTGCGTGCTTCTCGTGGAAAACTAAATACTATAAGTAAAAAATCCTTAAAAAGGTATTTAATACATTTATTCGTTGCAGGACTACTTCCAGACCATTATCTAGTTTGGTCATGGTGTAAAAAGTAGATATAGCCTACAATGGCTCAGCGCAACAGTCAAATGTTGCCTTCTGTTATTAGGGCAATCGATTCTACACAATTAATGCTGTTATAATTAATTCTACGTAGCGATATTGATACTGATGAATCACCACATTGAAACCCTTTTGTCTCCCAAGAGAAATTGGTTGTTGGCGTTCTTTAACAACTAAATGTTTTTGTTTTTGATTTTTACTCTCAATATGTAATTATTTTATAACCAAAATGCATCATAAAAAGATTTTTATACATTTTTTGTATCGTTTACTTTTAAAATTACTAGCCTATGTAAAACTAAAAATTCTTCATTTTTTGATTGGAAATAACATTGCGAATTTAAATCTATAAGAGAGAGTCGTGTTGGTTACACCATTTATAACTCAAGAACGGATGAACCGATTTGTGCTGAAAATGGTTGGGGAGGTAGCTTAAAATAACAGACAGAGACAGACAGACAGACAGAGAATAATTTTATCCCATTCCCGTTGGACGTGACATAGCTCTAGGACTTTCATAAACGTACCCATGTGAGGTTTTTTCAGCTTTTTTATCCGAGTTTTTTATGAATGCAACATATGTGGGAAATCTTTATTTTTAATTAATTCTATAAATAATTGTTCTCATTTAAAGTATTGTGGGAGGTTCTCAATTGAAGTACTAGGGTTTTTTAATAACAACTGGAGGACTTTAAGGACTTGCGAGTAGGAGCGTGTGACTTTATATAGTGAGCGTGGGAGTGAGCTCAGCGAAAGAGCTAAATCTGATGGCGAGTGAGCGTAGCGAACAAACTCACCAGAATGGCAGAAAATCCCTAAGTTTGGCATTCCAAAGCATGCCGGATAACAGCTTATTTAAGTATAACTACACACTATGGTACTTTTGACTATGGTCCATGATTCCTGTACAGGCATTAAACATTATAAACTGAACGGATCCTGATGAAATTTTAAGGTAATAATTTCTAACCAAAAAAATGTGTATTAAAACAGAACTGAAAAGCAATTTGAAGAAATCGGTCGCTTTGATCCCGTTTATGATATTGTAATATTTCCCACGAGCCCCGAATGAAGTAGGCACTACTTGACTTTTCTTGATTGCATTCTAGATTCACTTTATTGAAATATGAACTTAAGAAAAACTTAATTCACTTTATTTTATGTTCATATTTTCAATATCACACAGCAGCTAGCTTTTATTGTATTTAGTAACTGACAAACAGATTTTATAGTACTAGTACACAAGCATGAATTAATATTAGTTTTAGGTAACTCGACCAAATAAATCAATAAATAATAAATTAACTATAACTGCGTTTAATCCCATATTGTGATTATCAGTTTTTACAGCTATACGTTAAAATTCTCGATCCAATCCCAATGTTATTTTAATTTAAAAATTTCAAATTTCAATTATGTATAACATTTTTAATTTAAGTCCAATTCTCATCAATTTTTTGGAGAACAAGTACAGAACAAGTCCTACCCAACGTCACAAAAAAATTGAAAACCGATTGAAAAGTGTAGGAGGAGTTCTTATGAACATATGGAACCGGAAAAAATTACTATACTAAAGACAAAAATATCCTTTTAGGAGCATATATTCATATGTTCTACATCCTTAATAGAAATATCTTGATGATCTAAAGGTTTTTTTCTGATAAACTATCAAAGATAATATTATACAGCATTCAGTTCTCAATAAATAGAGTTTTCACTCAGAAATTTCTGATAAAAGAAAAATTGCATGCTTTACCTATGTCACAACGATTGTAAATTATGTAAGATTCTTCGGTGAAACAAACTACTGTACACGCCACAATTGGGTGTTGTGTCAAGCCGTTTAGCGGGTTTCTATCGGGCCATTAGCCAATTGGTGCAGTAACCGGTGAGAGACCACAAAGTTCCATTTCGATCGACCCAGTTGGTGGGTTTTTTCTATTTTTTACTTGTTCAAAGGGCAATCAAAAGAATGGACGCAGAGTAATATTAATCGTTTGGCTCATGAACCTTATCCTATTTTCACCAGATATTGTAGTATGGAAAAAGAGTTATAGTTATAGTGAATATGTTCCCGATTTATTATCTCGACAGTCACGGAATGACCCACTTTCGACTCTTGTTATGAAATATACTATCCTTATCTTTAGTAATGTGTACTTAGATTTATATTTACTTGATCACACAATTTGAATAAAAATGATTATTTTGCTTCAAAATAATTTAATTTCTATTTTATAAGTCTTAAAAATAATTCTGTTCAGAATAAATAATAACCTAGATTTTTACGTCAGTTATTAAATGTGTTCAATGCCACAACAGTTATAACCGTGGCACATGGTTAGTTAGTTTATTTTTTTTTTATTGTTCATAATCAAATAATCAAATCTATCCGAAATACAACGAAAAGCTGTTAAAATATTTTTAACTCTTATTATTGTTAAAATTATGAAATATTCACTGTTTTAACGGTGTATTTTGTTAGTACCACTACTAAGTATTAACAAATATTTCACTGTATTTGCATTTAATCAGTAATGATGTCTGTTTCATTTTCCTTGTCTAATAATATAGTTTAATATAGATAAGTATAGCATTTTACGTAAATCTCAAAAGTTTCTTATACGTTAATAAAACAATATAAATATTTATTGCCGATTTGAAAAGACAAAACAATAAAAAGATATTGTTGTTGCTTAGTAAATAGTATTCGTTATTTAATTGCTTACACATGACTGAAACTAGCTGGCTTCAAATTGTTGCTTTAAACAATTGCTCTGAAGTGTAGTACTATAATCGGGAACGAGGGTTTCCGGACCAGAGCTACATCATAATGGCTCCTCAGAAACGGTTTAAAGGGCCCAGACCGTGATTTGTGGCTGAATAACTTTCAAAGGTTGCGTTGTTTGGGTTGAAAGTAGTAATTAACTTGTAAAGCTGTGTCCAACAAAGAATTGCAGGTTATTAAGAAAATTTTGATATATGGTTTAATTTTATTTCACAAAATGTATATGCAATCTGAGAATGAGTTATCCTTTTAAAGAATTATTTTAATTTAATAAAGAAAATGACATATGTTTTGATACAAACGGGCAGACAATATGTGAAAAGAACAAAAAGTTTAAATCCTAAGAGTTTAATCCTTAACTATACTGTTTTTTCGGTATTAAAAGTTTGAATTATTGAGTTTCACACAACTTCCTCAAATTAGTTTCATGAACACGCTAATTCTTACTTGCGAGGTGTGAACAATAATCTTCTTATAAAATAATGATATAAAATTTGAAACTTTATTTGTTACATAAATGTTATAACTAACTGCTTTTTTAATCATTGATGAATGGCAATATTTTAGAAAACTTCTATATCATTATACTGTATGTTTCAAAACACTCAATAGAGTCAATAAATTTTATGTCTTTGACCATTTTTATATAATTTAAGGACGGTTAAAAATTGTAAGTTTTATTTTTCCTTTAATTTTTTATTTTTCTATCCATGAACTTAACAAAGGAAACTGTTATGTTGGTAGTTTATCGAAAGAAAAGCTGTGTTTAATTATTTCCAACTGAAGTCCCAATACCTAATTTGATAAATGTTATTATTGTTTTTAAATTTATTTGATAATACTATCTCTATGCACGTTACTTGTAGCTGTTTGTGAGTAATATTTTGAATCGTCATTATACTACATAAAAACTATTTCAGTTTTAACATTAAATAGAATTGTGCTATAGACGTTTTTGTGATGTTTTTTACTATTGAAAGCCTCAGCAGTAGGGTATAGAAAATAGAGGAAAGAAATGGGAGTTTAATTTATTGTTCAATTACTTCCAACCGTTGCGTTGCACTGGAGTCTTATCAAATTTAGGTTTTATATTCGTTACAATGCATTTAAAATCATTTCCTATTTATAAAATGTATTTATTTTATTTAGAATTCACTGATATAAGTTGATACATAAAGCGTTTGGCTATGTTATAAAATTTTTGAACAACATTATTTTATATTTTCAGTCCTTTTTTTACTATATACATTCTTTAGTTAAAACAGTAATATTGGAAAATGATTAGAGGAAAGTAGTTATTATCACAGTATATTATTTTTCAAAAATATATTTTAACAAAACATCTTATAATATTTTGTAAAAATTTAATTTTACAATAATTGTTGTGAACAATTTATTGTAAAGGCAAGACACAGTATTAAAAAAAAAATCAATGTTTTATTATTAAATAAGTGATAATGTGAAGTCAAGAATAATTTCTTAAAGAGTGCATCCAGCTATAATTTTCTTTATTAGATGCATGATTTGTGTTATAAAAAGCTTAAAGAATGTTATTATGATGTTTATTTTGTCAGGTTTTAGTTTCATAAATGTTCTAAGGTTACCTAGCAGATGTTATAGCTAATAATGTTACAGCTAATATCAAAGCCAATTTCTTCCCAGTTGAAAGCAAAAGGTCACAGGTCGAGTTAAAGTTGTATCCTCTAGTTCTTTTGTGACTTCCCTCTTAAACCGGATATTTGATAATCTTTTAACTGAAGACTTTCCTACGGTATCTTTCTCAATCTTCCTTTTTAAATGTACCAATTGTATGTGTCGCAATTGTATGTGTATCAATTGCATTGCCATAGTCGCATATTTAGCAAAATATATATCACTAATTTATATGTATTATGTACTAAATTATGATATTTATGTTTTCACATGGTTATAATTCCAAGTTTGAGCACACTCTTTGTCCATTTTACAAGTACTGTCATAAAAATCTGAGTCGCGAAGCTATAATCGTGACTTTGACCTAAACCACGCTGGAGTGGTAAGAAACTTCTGGTTCACACAAATAACAATGTAATGTAACACAATCTAATTTAATCTCAACAGCACGCTGTTGCAAAATGTATTCAGTTTGTATGATGGTGGTACCGTTATCGGGAGAATAACCTTCAGCAGATCTGCGACATTATTAATAGTAGCACGCCTGATAGTACAACGGTCTTTAAACCATGACGTCACTATCAGATGACACAGCGGCAGAGAGACGCAGCATCATTCAAGTTCCTATACTAATAGGATCGACGAGGTTAAACTACATGTAGAGTGATAAACACCAGTAAATTTCTTGTCCTCTGTGGATTTGCGCCATTTTACCCACAATTCCCACCGTTTCCTTGGCAATCATCCTCCACTTTGATCTCGTTTCAAGGGTTACCAGTTTTAGATATTTTGATTGGTCTCAACAAGCTTCAAAAATCACAGTTTATACTTTTAAAAAATCCGATTATTTGGTGTTTGTTTTTAAAATCACTTTGATTTGATGATCTGTGAATGTGCTATTGAGTTTGTTTGCCAAGAAACGTCAGATAGGTGTGGGTAAAATGGCGAATAACAGAAGGGAAAGTGTAAAAAAAGGACTGGTTACTAAGGAAACGGCGGGAATCATGGGTAAAATGGTGCCAATCAACAGGGGACAAACTTCTCCATGTAGCTCTCTATACAGTATCTAGTTTAACCTCGTTAAATAGGATACATCGCTTCAACCAGCAATTCTCGGTATCCCGAATTAAAAGATTTTAAGTGCTTATATATTTATATATAAATTATTTAGGAATATAACAATATAACACACAAAATCGCCCCTGGAAAGATTTTAAAGTGGTTCATGTTAATATGACAATTGTGAAAGTTTAATCGCCCATAAGGTCAATTATTATAAGTTACAATAATAATATTGACAATATTGTTTGCTATTGTAACAATAGCAATGGACATTTAATAAAATATTCAACATAGCATTTAACGAATAATCCAATCGACTCTGTAGTGATGTCCTAATGTATCCAATTAATTTCATCAAAGTCTGTTTACTTAACCAATTGTTGATCATAATTGGCTTACGTTCAGCAGTGAATTATTTGAGGTTATTTCCATTGGGCATTGTCCTAGTTAATTTATTTATACAATTTTCATTCCATAAGGTACTACAATTCTTTTTGAAATTAAGATTTTTTACCTTTCAATACTGAAACACCATATTTTGAAATGAAGAGCTAAAAAAATAATAAAACCTTACCATAAAATATATTATTTTTTTTATTAAAATTACTTTTAAACAGAAAGTAATATAGAATTTTTACCATTTTATACCCGCAGTACGCTCTTTTAATAACTTCTTTGTCAGATTTATAATTGCTTTCTAGATAATCGAAAGCTATTGCACCAAGCTTTTTATCATACCTTGACATTGGGTTTTTCCATTATTTGTTGTAATTTGTGATTATTAGTACAAATTGATAAATTCAACAAAAGTACGCTATTATATTATGTATTGGGAACCAAACTTAATTAATGCTTTATGTTAAAATTCTTACTAAACGCTTAAAATTCACATGTAAACACGACTTATGAGCGTGCGTGTAGCATTATTCTTAATTTTCGTAAAATCAAATGAGAATATATTCTAATGAAACTGTTACGTTATATAGACAAAATCGTATTTTGTCGTCATTGTTATTATTTTAATAAGTCCTGATTTGAAAATTATTTAAAATTTTAAACATACAGAATATATGTATAAAATTGTCATCTGGCTGAAATAATACTTTTTTTAAACCGAAAGAAATTATCTAAATGTGTTAATTTTAATTGATTCCCGGTATTGTACTCAGCAATCATTTTCTTTTTTCTTTTTTTAAATCAAAGAATTTTAAAAAACTGTTCATTAATATTTCATATATTTGCCCGGACTCTAAAAAGCAAGTTTTTCCACATTCGAGAAAGATAATTTGAGGTGAACAAGGTATTTCAGATTTATATCTAACTCAACTTTTTCGTTGTATACTTAGGAAATCCGGTCACAACACGAAGTAAAAAGGTTTTGTTTATTATTATTAATTTATTAGTGCATTAATTTTTATATAATCGAGGATTGTGATTTTGAAATTTGATAAGGTTTAGATTAAGCATTAATATAATTTTTTTATATATATTATACGTATTGTAATATTTCCTTAAAAATTTTAAATTTTTGTCATATTTTAGTAATGAATAAAAATGTTAGAATCAAATAACTTAAAATAAATTACTAAAAATAAAATAAATTAAAAGTAAAAATAATCCAACTTTTTCTGGAAGTTGAAGATATATTGCATTTTAAATTCCTTTAGGTATTGTTTTTAAATCACACTTTCAGAAAACACAAAATCCTAATATTATTTCAGTCATAGGCTACTTCTTGTCGACGTTTAGTATTCTAATACTAAACAAAACTTTTACAAATTCCGATACGAAATAACCTTTTTCCTTAGAGAAAGCTCCTTAAAATAAGATCGATCTTATTTACTTTTATGGTTATTCAAATACAAAGGGTATCTAAGGAGACATAAAGTGTAAAATGTGACATCGCAGTCCCCTATCCTGAGCTTTATCTTCACCCCGAGACGTTGGAAGTTACGACCGTTGCCTCTGGTGTCTCACCATTCAACCGAACTCAACACCTGGTCCAATTTATTTGGCAGATTACTTCCTTTTTCATTACTGTTGTAAAAGTCTTGTATCTGTTTGATGTAAAATTTTAAGTGTATGAACGAAAAACAGGTTTAAAACCAAATGTATCTCTTAAAATAAAAACACTTTGAAAACTTTTTCCACATTTGACAATTTATTGAGATCTTTTTTAAGATATAAGATGTGTTTGTTCGATTAGAGATACTATTTCTACAATAAACAGTTAAATGTATGTAATTACTCCACTAAAAGTGTGGAACTTTTCATCCAAATCATCTAAGCAAGGTAATATCTATGTCTAATGTATCTATCCATCTTTATAAATTCAATAATACAGAACAAACGAGAATCTTTATAAGAGTTAGTTTTAAATTGTAGAAATATTTTAATTATTTAATAGCAAAATTTTTCCTGTTGGGCCTTAAAATTTAAAACTTGAGGAGTAATACCTCCTCGATACCGAAACATTAAACCAAATCGCCTGGAATACGTTTTTCGTGACCAAGATACCATGACCAGTTCTTGAGTTACAAGATACAATGACCGAAATTTTATTTCGCGTTTTTATTCGTAAACCAGCTTAAAACTAATGATTCAAAGTCATTGCCCGCTACATAAAAGACTATAATATAAAATTAAATTATTGTTATTAATGTTTATGTTGATCTTTTAAAGAATTCATTCCATGCATTGGTATGCAAATTATAAGCGTTTAAGTTATAACACTTGCATTTTTTGTTTGTATTAACAAGACCGTTCATGTAATGTAAGAATATAATGTAATAATAAAGAATTTCCTTCGGAAAACTGCCAAACATACATATTCAGTTGGCCTAACCAGGCCACTGAACAGTTGCTGCAAGTTTTCTGCATAATTGCTGTAGGCCTAATATTTTTAATTCAACGTATGTAAAACATCAACCTAAACCCAAGAGAGCCTGGATAAAATATCGACTGTTCCAGGTCTTGGAATAGTGAAGCACTTCTGAGAAGTTGAATACTCAAGGCAAACACCAGAAAACAGTGAAATACTTTTACTCGCTGCAAACAAACAGTTCACATTCCACATTTCCAAGGTGGCATCATCGTTAGGCAAATAATTTTTATTATTTCTAATGTCTTAATGTAGAATGTTTTTAAAACTTAATTTGAATTACTTTTTTTTTGTTCATTATATTATAAAATAGTATTAACATTTTTGTAGATCATAATAACACAAGATATTCTAAGTCCAAGATCAAACTAAACTATTTTTCATCAACTCTAATTGCCCACACAAGTTCATTTT
Organism: Neoaliturus tenellus; assembly: GCA_030545055.2. Lineage (NCBI taxonomy): Eukaryota > Metazoa > Arthropoda > Insecta > Hemiptera > Cicadellidae > Neoaliturus > Neoaliturus tenellus. The sequence goes on along the minus strand of CM061531.1, from coordinate 310,471,245 downwards.
TACACAGCTACTTTGATTAGAGAACTGAAAACATGACTCAAATTTACCCGATTTAATGCAATGCGGAGCAAACTTAGACCCGGATGCATTTTTCATTGAAAGTCAAAACGATCATGACTAAAAGTCATTAAAACTAATACCTGTCCACTCTTCACCAATTGTTCATATTTGCTTTAACAGTCACCTGTTTATAGTAAGATGCACGAAAATAGTCCGATGGAAATTTTAACAGCTGTGTCCCCCCTCACCCCCTCTCGCCCTGCAATGTTGCCATTTGAAGTTATGTTTACCATGTGTAGTACAGTATAAAAATGTGTTTCATAGTAAATTTGGCAACATTGTATTGACTCTCATCGGACTATTTTCGTGAATCTTACCTACTATAGTTTTGGTTTCTTAAATAGTGACATACTTAAGATAATCTCAGACCAGTAGGCATATACTTATTTTGCTCTCACAAAATTATAAGGATTAAATAACAAAAATATCTGTGATAGTTGGGCAGCATTTGGTAAACGTAATACTGCAATACAATTCGTAATACAATTTATTAATAAGTATTTTCTATTGGGAATTTCTTTTACATGCAATAGATTGTTTGGAATATTTCTATGTTATTGAAATTCAAAACTAACAAATACTGGTTTTATCTTTAAGATAACAGTGTAAAGCAAGTGAGTACAATGTTTTTCGTAGAAAGGTAGCATCTGAAAGTAGTGATTAAAAGTAGCATCTGAAAGTAGTGAAGAAAAGAAGCATCTGAAATGAGTATATACTGTTATCTAAATCAGTTTTCATGGTGTGTGTGTGTGTGTGTGTGTGTGTGTGTGTGTGTGTGTGTGTGTGTGTGTGTGTGTGTGTGTGTGTGTGTGTGTGTGTGTGTGTGTGTGTGTCATATTGAAAAGAATTGTCCTTAGATTTGCAGAATTCCCTCCAAATAAACAATCGTCCTCGTGGTTATGTCCTGTGGCCCTTCACAGACAAAGGTCCAGACTGATATAATTCATATGGAAGATAGAAATTCAATTCAGTTTTACAATAATCAGATATGATAAATTGTTGTGATTGTTTTTATTTTTAGATAATTTCCATATAGGGGATACGCTATAACGGTAGCAGCCATGATAAGACCAAAGCCCGGGACCACTTTAGCTTTTTTCATTTTGAGGTCCCCAGAAGCCAAATACACCATTCGTTTATTTTCATTCATTTATTTATTCTTCCAACGGTTACACCATTTACAATCCTATTCATTTAAGCAGTGGCGTACCCAGGATTTTTTTTCGGGGGGGGATATTATCAGTTCATAATTCCATGAAGATATATATGTATGTGTATGACAATATATACATATGTATGTGTATTAGTATGTAATAAAATATTAGTATGTATGTGTGCGTGTATGTAAATAAAATAAGGGAATGCATGAAATAACATACAATTTATTACCATTGACTATATACATAATAGGTGTTAAAACTAAATTAAACCATGTATACGTTGGTATAAAACTTTAATTTTAATACCAGGATAGACTTTTATACACATGGAAAAATTTATATAGTTGTATACAACTTACACCGCGATTATATACAAGTTACAATAATTACATACCCTCTTACACCAGCATATGACACTTAATTTAACAAAATATCGAGTCTTCTTGGCTTCTTAGCCATGACGTCCAAGACCTCTTCAGGTAAAACATCAATGTCTATGTGAATAGAGAGGTGGGCTAGACCATTTAACCTAGTTTGAGACGTCGAATTGCGCATGAATAATTTCAGACGACGCAAAGTGGAGAATGATCGCTCTGCTGTCGCCGTTGTGATGGGCAACGTGACGCTCATCTTAAAATTAATAAATCACAGATAAACCACAACAAGTCTTACTAAGAGTTATTTATTTGTAAACTTATATTTTGTATGGTAATCATTACAAAAGATTATTTATTACTTCGTAGTAGAAATGTCTGTAAGCCAACTTTACAGTTATAACAAAACTTTTAAATAGGCACGGAAAGAATAAAAAATTATTTAATGTATACCAGACGTGATACTGACTCAATGGCTTTCTTGATAAACATTTAAAAAAATCAAACATGAAGTATTAAAGACTTAACCACTACTTTAAAAACTGACTGGCCTAGTAAAAACATTGATATTGTAATGTATTAATTCAGAGCATAAGCATGGTATACAATGTTGGGAACAACATTTCGTTGCAATGATCCAAGCCTGTCAGGAATACAGTGCTTCTCCTACGGGAGCTTCTCCTTTCCCATTTCTTTCAATACTCTCCTCCACATCGCCAATTCGGCGGAAAATTGGGCTGGGTCGGAGATGATTGATGGCCACTGTTTGGCCAGTGTTGTTGAACAGAGATCTATGTTAGCTGTATTCTCAGATTTAATTAAATTCTGCGGCAAAGAGGAGGGATATTTTTTGAAGAACATCCCGATGCTTCAAAAATCTCTCCGTCATTTCACTAAGAAAATGGTCGAGGAAGGGAATGAAAACGCCGCACCGGTAATACTCCTCGGGGCTGTTGGTCACATAGTTGTCCCTTTGAGTTGATCCGCTAAAACTACTCCTATCTTAGCAATCCCATTTGAAACTTAAATTATGAACATATTAATATTAAAACCATTCAAGTTTAAGAGTAGAAAAATGTTTACATTGAAAAATAAATTATATAATGTTTTACTTGAAAATTTAAATAAAAATAATTAAATATCCCTTCAGAATTTCGGGGGGGGATATATCCCGATATCCCCCCCCCCTGGGTACGCCCCTGCATTTAAGCAATGTCAAGCTCTATTAACCATTGCACCTTGACGTGATGTGAAGGATATGCTTTTGTGTTGTATGTAAACCCATGTAAAGTCGGAAATTTGTCCGAAAACTAGTTTCGTTCATACCTTATATTAAAAAAAGGCGTTACAATTTATAGAAATAAAAGCGTGGATAAACTCTTAATTACAGTTTATAAAGAAAGCTATTACTTTCATCCTAATACAGTTAATAGGAGCTTCGTGATCTCCTAAGTAATAAAACATCTGCCATTAAAGAAGTCATTAAAAGCGTGCACTGCAGATATAATTTCGTTAATATTCTCCATTACTCTCATTTTGAAACTTAATGGTTTTATGGCTGAAAAACTCAACTTAAATCTAAGTCATTATTCCGCTTACTTAATTAAGTCACAATAATCTTTCTTAGCCTATTTACAATAAACTAATTTAGAAGGTACACAATACTTACCAATCAGTTATAAACGGCTGGCATACGTATCTTTTACTATTTCAGTATTAATTATCATTATTATACTAAATGTATGCTAATTCATTATTTTCAGTTGAATGGAAACTAGATTTACAGTAGTAACATCGAATTGTCATCCCTTAAAACATACTAGTAATGTTGTTTAATGGATTAAAAAAGGGTCAACCAAAACATCTACGATTCTGAGGAAAACGTCACAGGGAGAAAGGTCTGTCTTGTTTCGAATACACAATCGGTTATTTATTTATTTATTTATTTATTACGAAAAACACCTTTTTACAATATTAGATAGTTTACAATGTTAATCAAACTTGCTGAAAGTACAACATGGTATACAATATATGACAATGAAAAGTTTGTAAGATATAAAAAGTTGTATAATACAATACACTCAACAATGAATAAGCAATATTTGAAGAAGTGAAGCACAATATAGTATTTTACAATGCAGAAATCCTGAGATCTAAAAATTTATAATATATAACTTAATACCTTTGTAAAATGTATTTTTAGTATCCTATGATGATACGTGTTGCTTTTGTGTACTTCATTTAACTTTCCAGAATGAAATTTCCCTTTATTCGGTCTAAAATATAATACTCACTTTCTGTTAAAAATTGTATTTATAAAACTTTTAAGGAATAAATTACCAATTTTTACTTTCTCCCCCTATACCATAGTATATGGAGAAAGTATTGTTTTCGTAAAAATCTTCGCATTAGTTCGATGATGTATATATCCATTTAGAGCCCCCTTTCCCCCTTTAAATGTATATATGGAGAAAGTATTGGTTTCGTCAAAATTTTAAAATTTGAGTTGTTGATAAATTTATCTGTTTTGGTGCCCTCAGAGTCCAAAAAAGGGGTTTTCAGAGTGATGTCTATGTGTGTGTGGTGTGTGTGTGTGTGTGTGTGTGTGTGTGTGTGTGTGTGTGTGTGTGTGTGTGTGTGTGTGTGTGTGTGTGTGTGTGTGTGTGTGTGTGTGTGTGTCAGTCAGGATGTAAAAAGAGCTAGAGAATGCCCCAATGGTCCGATTTTGGTGAAACTTGGTATGTAGGTTCAAACCCACGATAATTCAAGGCGTTTTTTAATTTTTTTATTTTTTATTTTTAAGGGTAGTTTACCCCCAAAAACCCCCAAAAAACGTAAAAATTCAAAATTTCACAAAAAATGCTCTAACGATTTTGATTAAAACTTTGTGGTTTATTAAGATTGAAATGCTGAATAAAATGACACCACCCGTATCTCCGGGAAAATACGCGTTCAAAAGTTATAGAGCAAAATGTGTTAAAAAAAACTCAATTTTTGGATGCAAAAACTCGTGCTGCTCACCTGGTGGCTATCCGACTGAGCCATCAATACATTAATGTTTTGAGGCTTTTAACACCTTTTCATATTCTTGGGAGAAAGTATGTGTCAGTTATCTGATACTGTTTATTTGCTATTGGTTAACAATGTGTGGTTTCCATTCAACTTACAAAATATCTGAGTAAAAAAGTATTAGGGCCTACACGGTAATAAAGAGTTTTTGTAATATCCGGTAATATTCATTTCAAAATTTGTATACGTTAAAATAAATGTTCAAATTTACTTTGGTATCCCTTTATCATAATTGCAAGGTTTTACAGGCTTCTGAGGACCTCAAAATGAAAAAGTAACATGGTGCCGGGATCAGGTCTTACCATGGCTAGCGCATAACAGCGCATAATATCAACATAATAGCGCATTCCCTATAGAGAAATTCACTAAAAATTGAATCTAAGTTAATACAAAGTCCTTTTCAATGACAACTTCAGCCCGAGGATCCGATTAAATGCTCTTTTGTTGTGCAACTCAAGTCAGTTGAAAGTAAAGTAACAATCCAATTTTTTTTTTTTTTCAAATTTAATTCATCTTTCACATTATTAAACAAAGAGACACCATTGGTTTCTTGCAGAATGTCGTTGAAAAGAATACGTTTTAAAACTAAGTTAGGTAATAAACTATAGGAGGGTAAGATAGTAATGGTACATGTTAGGTAGTAGTAATATCAAAGGTACCGTACTATTACTAAATGGTAAATAAGTTTAAGTCTTCAGTGGTTTTAAAAAAACCAATCCAATGTCTGCTATAAAGTTTTTTTCTAGAAAACGGAAAAATTAAACGTAATGTTCTAGAGGTAAAAAGTCACAGATTATCAAGTGTTTTGCTCGATTTTTATGGAAGTTTTCGAACCGATCATGAAATATTTTCTTCTTTAAATTAATCGTGAATTTTATTTATGAAATGTCTTTACAAAGAGGTCCTTTAGAATTAAAGCTGTTGAAGTTTGTCTTTTTACTTTAAAGGACATTAAGTTATTTATTTTAATATTTTCATCCAAAAACTACTATGGTTTGCAACTATAAGAAATTATGATTCACATCGCAATTTGGTATTTAAATCGTTTGTTGATTTCAGGACTGATCTTGTACTGTATAATCGAACTATACGAGTTGAATTATAAGAGTTATCAGCTCGTAGTTGCAGCTGATTATAACGAACAAACATTTGAACTAAGTAAATTTCTATTGCGATTTAAAATTCCATTTCTATAAAAAAGAACAGATTATTTTAAATATACAGTTCAAAATACATATTATATGTTACTCTGTTCATCGATACTATTTTGTCAATATATGGGCTCATATGCAACGTTTATTTATTTATTTATTTTTTAGATTTTCAACTCAATCCCGATTATTGGTTTTTTTTCCTTGTTGAAAACAAGAAAAATATTATAGTTGGAATGGTTTCTAAGTGAAAATCGACATGGTAAACTTTGGGGAGTACAAAATCAGTGAAAAACATGAATTAATGTTAGTTAATTAAAAAATCTAATCAGATATATTTAGGACGACGCAGTTAATGCAGTTAACGACATTACAAGACCCCTGGTTGTTCATTTAGAGTGAAGTTTCTTTCAAACAAATTAGACCTTTTTATGCTTCCTATGGACCTTTGGTGCTCGGAAGCCAACCTTTTTTGGTCCTTTATCTTGTTCTTCTAATCGATGATTAACAGAAATTTTACCTGAGTAGAAATAATTTCAGAGGTATAAGGCTTATAAATAAATTTGTTGGCCTGAAGGTTTTGTTTTGAAACATTCTTCATAGAGTTAAAATTTATTATAAACAGTCATAATAAAAAATACACATTACAGAAACTAATATTTGTTATGATTATTTCTTATAATAGCAGCAGAAAACAACCAAATGTAAACACAAGATATGATGGAAAAATGTAAAAAAATAAATACTTTTGGTATATCATTTAAAATATTAATTCATTTAGTTTACGAGTTATGGTTTAGGCCTTTTCCAAAATTTCCAACGCTTGAAAAGTTCATTTTTAATAACAACACAGTTTGCCATTCCTAAAACTGTTTATTGCATTTTCATCCTACTCTTACAATCCTATATTTACTACATTTTTTGAGTTATAATGTGTTGTAAATAATTAAACAATGTAATTAAATTAATAAGAAATGTAATACATTATTTTTAATGGTTTTGCAATAATTTAAATCTTTTTGTATTAAAAATAAATAAATCTATTCCCATATCTATGACTGATGTTTATTTTATAGGTTTTCCTGATTGCAATTTGTTACTAAGTATAATTAGTTTTATAAATCTAAATGCACCGTCAATTTAAACTTTTAATTAGTTACTCGGCCAGTTTTCTGCCAGTATTGTTGCCCCTGTCTGCGGGTGATCGGGGAATTGCACAGTGAACCACAACGCCATTGTTGCTGAAGTGTTGCACACAGACATGTTCGAACTGCGGAGTGTTACACTAGTTTAGCGACGCGGAGGAGTAACAGTGGAATCACTCAATTCTCATTAAATACTGGGTGATTCGCACAATGTAGTAATTATCAACTTTAACTTATTGTTCGGTATAAATAGCTTTCCAATAAACACGTTGTGTTTCACGCGTTTCAAGACACAAAGTATGTTTAGCACTTTATATTCATCGTGGATAAGTTTGTTTGATACCAAAGTTATATAGCAGAAGATATGGGGGGTTTCAAAATAAAAGAGCATATTTCACATTCTGATATTAAACTAAACTTAGTTATCTTACAAAATATTTTGTAAGAAATATAATACTTTAAAAGAATATCTAAACAAATAAATTGGTCGGGAATAATTTTGTAGCTATAAAGTAAAAGATTAAACAAGTGACAGTTTTGAAGGAGAACTAAACATGTTACATACAGTATTTCATATACATTAGCATATGTATTACATATGCTCTTTGCTCTACTACCTTTAACAAATGTAGCATTCGAAAACAGTGTATTTCATTATTACTAGGCTTCTATTTCAAATCGCTGTTACTATTGCAGTGATCTCTCCTATTTCCAGGGAAGTGATATATTTAAGGTTAAAATCAATTTGACGTTTGAGGCGAAGCTGAGGGCGAAAAATAAATCGAGACCCGAAATAGGTCTTTCGTGACAAGTAAAACTAGGCATACTTTTTATCACAATTTAAAATTTACATGAAAATTTAAATAAAGAAATGAAAAAACGTTATTAAATAATCTGTTTAATTGTTAAACATCTGTTCTGATTTAAATTATTGAGTGAAGATTGGTGATAAAAACTGGAGGGTAATGTAGACCATGCGGGTGGTGTTATTTATTTTGATTTTTATCCACAATAAACCACAAAATTTTAACCAAATCCGCTTTAATAGTTCAAACGATTCGAGAGCGGCAGTGACTTTTTGCGCTCGTAATACACACAAGATTTTTCATTAAAAAATATTTGAAACGGATTAAATGTTTTACTGTATACAAAACGTCATTTAGATTATGCTTGATTTGTTTCTGTTGGAACACACTGTTAACTATCAAAGATAACCTCAAACAAATTAGAAGCAATTACTAAACGACAACAATGACCAACACCTGTGGCATGTTTGTAATAACAGCTAACTTTAAATTGCTGTTCGATTTAGCGTGCGGTAAAGAGCATTGCCCCTCTAGAGCATAAAAGAAACGGAAACCGGAAATGAACAGTTTTGAGTAGGGTTTATACAGCGTTGGCAATGTGATTATTTTCATGCATTCGTAGGAAAAATAACAAAGTGCCATTTACACAGGGAGTCAGGGAGAACACGAGCTCCCCGGAGTGTGGGATTCCTCCCTCACTGACCTTGGATTGAGGTGCAGTGAGACTACCCACTAACAAAAAAACTTTATTCTTGATTTTCCTCCTATCTTCACACACATCCATCCTACATACGAACACGCACGCGCACACACATACACATACACAGGCATCACTATAAAAACTACCTTTTTGACTGAAGGGTCACCAAAATGAATAAATCCACCAACACCTCAAATAAAAAAAATATGATAAAAACAATACTTTCTCAATATAATAAGGTACAGGGGGAGAAAGTAAAAGTAATTTACAATTTAAGGATATCCTTTATAACAGTATTTATCTGTTATAGCCACCACCGTTCGGGGTTTTTCAGGTTATCATAAAAGTTTAATCCCAGTTATTTATCCAGATTACTGCATTAATGTGTCTACATAATGATGTTAGGTCGTTATCCACAAATGTCATTCAATATCAGGCACCCTTTTTTATTTTTCAGTGTTGTTTTATCGATATTTTAAAAAAAGGCACATTTAGTCGTATGTTTAACTATTTTTGAAGAGGGATCCGCATTTAAAACTGGATAATACAGCTGGATTGATAGAATTATGAATCGAAAATAGTTTCTATTTTAATGTTTTACGTACACCAACCTCTCATAGTTCAACAGAATGCTGAATATTTAATCCTTTTCTTTAGCATATCTTTGTAGAGTTTGCTTAGTTGGTTTTCATTATGCAATTTGTGCAAACTCCAAATCAAAATCATAAAGTTATAGTATATTTTTAATATTTACTGTAATAGATTTCTAAAAAAAGTATATAATTTACATATGAAATTTTTTTACTAATAACCTTTAGTTGTTATTTATTTTTAGGTGGGTATGATTTACAATGTGACACAAACGCTTTTTAGTACACAATTAAATATATTTAATATCCAACCGTTTTTATCTTATGTTGGTATAGTGGTATAGAAGTGAATATTTAAAGGTGACCAGGAATGGAATTCATCGACATACAATGAAAACAAACCGTTGCCGGATGGTAAACTTGTTTTGTATGTTGGATCTAGAGTAGAATTTGCATATCATATTTGCTGTTCACTAAAACCTTTATAATACTGAAAATATGCAAAGCCGGTTTTGCTTTTCATCCTTTCACATTTTGAATAATCCAATAATTTTTGCCGTACCATTTTCTAAGCCTTTTCTTCAATATCTTAAAAGCATATCTTCATTGTAATATAAAGTGACACATGGTTTATAACATTTCAAAGCAACATATTTTAAACATATTTTAATTAAAATTATTTTTAAAATTTAATATAATATTATATTTTATTTCTACAAAATAACTGTTTTAAACATCTGAATATTTTTTTTAATATTTGAAAGAATAATTATTTCTACTAAAAACATCTAAACTAGGCTCCAAAATAATATTTATTAAAATCTTAGACAACTTTGTCATGACCTTATTAGGGTCTTATCTAATCCTGATCAAGACCTTATAAGGGTCTTATATGAAGATCATGGTATTATTAGGGTCTTATGTAATCCTGATAAGGACTTTATTAGTGTCTTAAATAATCCCGATCAGGACCTTATTAGTGCTTAAATAATCCTGATCATGACCTTACTAGGGTCATAAATAATCCTGATCAGGACCTTACTAGGGTCTTACTTAATCCTGATCATGACCTTATATAATCCTGATAAGTACCTTCTTAGGGTCTTAAAGAGTCCTGATCAGGACCTTACTATGGTCTTACTTAATCCTGAACATGATCTTATTAGGGTCTTATATAAGCCTGATCAAGACCTTATTAGGGTCTTATATAATCGTGATCAGAATCTTATTAGTGTCTTATATAATCCTGATCAAGACCTTATTAGGGTCTTATATTATCCTGATCAGAATCTTATTAGGGTCTTATATAATCCTGATCAGGACGTTATTAGGTTATTATATAATCCTGATCAGGGCCTTATTATGGTCTTACATAATCCTGATCAGGACATTATTAGGGTATTATATAATTTTGATCATTACATAAATATAATCCTGATCATGACCTTAATAGGGTCTTATGTAATCCTGATCAGGATCTTATTAGGGTCTTGTGTAATCATTTTCAGGACCTTATTAGGGTCTTATATAATCCTGATCAGGACCTTTTTTGCCTTATGCCTGATCAGGACCTTACTATGATCATACTTAATCCCGACCATGATCTTATTAGGGTCTTATATAATCCTGATCAGAACCTTATTAGGGTCTTATATAATCCTTATGAGGACCTTATTAAGGTCTTATATAATCCTGATCAGGACCTTATTAGGCCCTTATGTAATTATGATAAGTACCTTATTAGGTCTTATGTAATCCTGATCTGAACCTTATTAGGGTCTTATATAGGTTGTCCTTAAAGTCCGTCACCAAACTTCATAATATGGTTAGTGAGTCAAAATAAGCAAAAAGTTTATATGAAGGTATATCCTAAAATGCATATTTACCTAGCTATGCGTCATTTTGTATTTTTCACAAAACATTTTTATTTTAGACATTTTTAACCAATTGCTTTGAAACTCGACATGTAACTTAAGCTATTAAAGTTTCGATTCACACAAAAAAATATTAACTTGATACAATTTTAAATTTCAAAATGGAGGCCATTTAACTTGTTATACTTCAATTACGAAAAAACTTGGCATGATAACAAAATTTTTTAACCAATAAAAATTGTAGACAATGTAATTCCCAATACGATTACACCAAAATTATGGAAATCGATTTATAAACAACTGAGGTACATTAATTTAATCAGTATTAGGTTGCACTGTTGTTGCCACACCGCTTAGTTGCCTATAAAATTGTTACAATTTATTAGTGCAACAATGGTGGCAGGTTAGCTCTTGGGTTTCAATAACAGTGCAACCTAATACTGATTAAATTCATGTATCGCCGTTGTTTATAAACCGATTTTCATAATTTTTGTGTCATCGCATAGGGAATAGAACTGTCTACAATTTTTATCAGTTGGACAATTTTGTTTTCAAGACAAGTTTTTTTCGTAATTGAAGTATAAAAAGTTTAAATGGACGCCATTTTGTAATTTAAATTTCTATCAAGTTAACATTTTTGTAAATTGAACCTTTATAGCTTAAGTGACATGTTGAATTTCAAAGCAATTGGTTGAAAAACGTCTGAGATAAAAAATGTTTTGTGAAAAATACGAAATAGCGGATATCTAGGTAAATATGCATTTTAGGATGTACCTTTATATGAACTTTTTTGCTTATTTTGACTCAACTAACCATACTATGAAGTTTGGTGACGGACTTTAAGGACACCCTGTATAATCCTGATCATGACCTTATTAGGGTATTATATCAAGATCAGGATCTTATTAGAGAATGTGAACAATCTCTAAGGTTAGTGATTTGTTTCATTTTTTGCATTATTATACTCAATATATGTTTCTGGCACCTTTCAGCTTTTATTTTATTTTCATCTAAAACGTTTTATAGGTTATGACCAAATGTATTTGATTGCTGTATTTATTTTACCATTATTTATTATCTACCGATATTGGTAGAGAATGCATATTTTAAATCAGTCGATATGTTGGTCCTTGTTATTCATAGCAGCATATAAATCTACCTAATGTCTTTGATAACAAAAGCAGACAATCAAATGGTCAACTGAAAGGAGGTATTGTGCTCATAACGGCCGCTCAATCAGTGAATAGAGCTTGGACAAATTAACGATAAAATAGTTCAAAACAATTTGATGATAAAATCTGTTTAAAAAAAATTAATAAAATATAACAAATGCAATTTTTTGTGGTGACACTAGTGATTTTTATTGGCCTCGGAAAAATTATAATGATATTGTATTGGCTTCACGAATTTTCTAAGTTTAAAAGTTCTTTTATTATAAAAGTCAATATGAACCGAGAAAAATATAGGCGAACTACAGGTGAAGTGGTGTAAATCGCGGTCATACCTACGTTGTAACACCGAAGATTAAACCGCCATCTGGTTTGATCATAATGAACTGCAGTAAACTGTGGCTCGGATTCTGCTGGGGGCAAACGAGCTTAGGTCATTGTTGCATGTATGAAGATTGCGCCATCTGTTTAAATTTAAACCTTTTCTTTTTCCAATGTCCATAGCATGTGTGTAAGTGTAAAGTTAATTTTTAGAAAAGTAATAATTATAAAAAAATGTTCTTGTAGATGATTTAAATGGCTGAAGTAGTTGGGAGCTTAGAATTGTAAGAAAAATTTTTAATGTAATATAGTGAATTCAATAATTAATTAACCAACCCACAACCGTAAAGTCTCAATGAGATTTGATAATAGTAGTAATAATTAATAGTCCACTTTATTTGAGTGCTTCTCAGTGCACACAGATTTTCAGAACAATTCTACTAGTTTCTATTAGGCCTACTTAATCTAATTTAGCTACAATAATTTATAAGTACTAGGGGTACCTGTGCAGCTCAATGCGCTGCATATTTCAGAGTGCTTGGTGATCAAACCTTGTTTCATGGTAATTTACTTAGTTTATTTTTGCATAAAGTTTTAATCATACTGCGAATTAATTTCCATCTTGTCAGCGTTTGATCAATCAATTTCATTACTTATTTTCCAACTTATTACTGTGATATAGTGTTGAAAATTTGTGGTGGTCCTTGTTGGTCCAAATTAGCTAGGATTACGTGATAATTTTTATGCTGATCTGTCTAAGGGCCTCTGCCTAAATACTCAAATAATAACTGGAATTATGCTGTGTCTAGATATTTTATGACTGCAGAGAAAAATTAGACAACTATCCGATCCTGTGTGAAGCATTATGAATCTGTTTTTGTAGAAGTGTATGGAAAAGTAGTCTTTGGCATAGACGGCTTTAAAATACCTATTGAGTTAGGTTTCCATTTCAGTAAAGGTATTAAAGGTAGGCCTATTGAATGAGCACACACTAATACTATGTATACTAATTTAAATCCTTTTAAACTTAACTCTCCATGGTAAAACAGAATTTAAATAAAGAATCACAAAACTGAAGAGATGAACCATTTCTTTGTTGATGTACTTAATTTTATTTGTATTTGGGCTTTGTATTTATCTTCATACAAACATTTTTGTAAGCATATTATATATACTGAAGTTATTTCAACTGGGGTTTTAATATGTCTCAACTTTCTATGGCAAAAACTTAAATAAAGAAATCACAAAAATTAGAAAATCTACATCTTTGTTGGAGTGGTCAATTTTGGTTTGATGTGGGGGTTAACATTTCTCTTCGTACAAACAATTTTTGCAATAAGCTTGTTATCTATACTGGAGGTAAAAAACTTTTAAATGTTGTCTCAGGTGTTTTAATATATTCTTCATACATTCTGCATTAAATTTGTAATGGTATCACAGTAAATAGGTTATTATTAAATCTAGACCAACAACCAACTATCCCTTTTCTTAGTTAACAGCATTTTGAAAACCGATGTGCAAACTTTTAGCGTTACAATTTTTCTTAACTAACGTTATTGTTTCAATACCAATCTGATAACCCATAAGAACCACATCAAAAATTTCAATTTCCAAACTTGTTTTTTTTTACAGGAAAATGAATTTTCCTGGCGTTATAAGTTACTAAACTTATTTTTGTGTCCAAATACACATAATTACATACCTCAAGCAAAATATACCTGCTTCATTTTGAGGGAAAAGTTAAAACACACAATTTGTTCCATACAATAGACACTCCTAGTATTAAAGTCTGGATTGTGTTGATATTTCAATTCCAGTTCAATTTGCTTCTATTCAGCTTTTAACATATGTGTTTTCATCACTCCCTATACGAAAGTGACAACTTGCCGTACAGCTGAGACCTTGGAAAGTAGTCATTCCCCAAACTGTCACCGTCAGCTGATTTTACTGACCTGTACGGAAAGTAATGTTTGTAAACATTAGAAAAAAGGTAACAAACAAACAAAGGTAAACAAACTTTTCCGTACAGCAACAATCAGCTGGGTTTAAAACAAATTAAATTTTGAATTTCAGCTTTGTTTACTTTGTCCAATGGCGAATAATTTACAAAAATAATACTCCTTTTAAACTTCCACATTTATTAATAATTGCGTCGTGATGAAAAGTATCGTTCACAACTCGTCCGGAAAGCCCATTTCCAGGCTCGATAGTGTTTTCCACGCTCGGCTTCGCCTCGCGCGTAAAACACTATCTCGCCCAGAAATGGGTCACTTTCCGGACTAGTGGTGAAATATACTATTGTTTGTTTGACTATCCACATCTGTTTTATTTAGCAATATAAATTGTTCCCCATGTTAATCTTATGGACAAAAAATGAACTTTGAAGGCTTCCCGTGGGCTTCAGAATTAAAATATCAAAAATCTAAAACCTTATTGCAAACTACGAACTGAGACTTTAAACTCAAACTTTAAAAGTGGTCCAGAAATAAGGGAGAAGTAGTGTTAACAAAAAAGGGCATCACGTATTAATATATAGATTTCTTCGAGTAGTGTATCTTTAACTATTTCTTTATTGAATTTGATCTGATTTGGTTATATTCTTCAGTATAGCATTGCAAATCTTTGGTGCATAAAATTTATAACACTTTCTTCTAATTTCTTTGTTTATTTTTAGGATGTGCAATTGATAATTTGTCTTGTAGATTTATTTGATGTGTCAATTATATAAGCCAATATCTCATCATAAAGTTACTGTGTTTTTTTCCTGTTTTAATGTTTTGTGTATCATGGATATAGTAAAAATTTAACATGTAATTTTTTGTAAGTAATAGTTGAGCAAATTTTCTGTAATTTGTAATGTGATCATATTACTTTAAACCGTCGTAAGATATGTTCTTTGAACATATCGTATAGCTTCATTTTTTTTCTATGAGTTTACTCTCTTATTTTCTTAATCCATTGCCATAAGCTGGATAACAATATTCAAACATTTACATAATTATAGATCTTACTATTTTAATTTTTGCGCTATTTATTTAAGCCAATATGCCAATAGTAACAAATGGCCCTAATCTCTTTTTGAAAGTTTATCAGGACTGCACAATACTGGATTTAAAATTTATTCCTAAGGAAAAAGGTATTTTCTTAAAAACACATGCTTATATAACAAGATCGTTAAACAATTATTTGATTGAATGTAGCTCTCAATGGGTAGGCCTATTAGTACATGAAAATCTCTTAAAGTTGGCATCTGAATAGCGTAGCGTACATGCTTGAATGACTTTGCCAGGCAAAAAAAGCTTAGTACCTTTAGTAATTGTATAAAAGACATGAAAGAATATAATACAATTCATTCATTTAATACGAAAAGAAAATCATTGTTTCGGCTATTGCCTACTTTTCTTTAAAGGAGACATAAGAATTTATTCTTTTCTCTCTGATTTGTAACGTATATATTTCTATAAGTACTGAAAGGAAAGTGAGGGAAATGAAAGGACTATTCCTCGAGTTTGCTGTAGAAGCGAATGTCCTAATTCTGAACACGAGTGCGCTTGCTTTGATATTATCATAAAGCTGAAATAATCTTCCATTTTCAATGGCAAAGCACATTTAGGTTTAATGGTATATATAACACAAAATATCTTGGCCTGTGGAGATCGTTTACAGCTTAAACAATTGGAGTGGATCAACAAAGTTGCAGAGACCTAGACCCATATGGTTACCAATTTGAATCCAGTACTTTAGTAAAGTATGCCAGAGGCCAAGATTTTCTGTATTATCTGTACTGAAAATTATAAAGATTTTTTTTTATAGTTGGAACATCATCAAATAATCAATACCGTACACTATAAAGGGCCAACAAGTAGATTATTTTTTTATAAATAAGACAATACAAATGTTGCCAAATTGTATTTGATCATTTAGATGAATATAAATAGTATTTTTTAATTATGTTAATCGGCAACGCCAACAATCAACAATTTATTCAGTGAACAAAAATGTTGACAAAGCCTTTACAACCTCACATCTAACACAAAACTAACATTTTAAACCACCAAACTAATACGAGTTAATCTACACTCTTTATTAAACTATCGCGAGTTTCACAGTTCAAATGATTGTGCACAAACATTGTCTATCGGTTGAGTTTCGAGGGTTTATACGGTCGACCTACCACAATATGATAAAACTCTTGCATATATCCACAACTATTTAGTGTCTTCACTTGAATATAAGTTCTCATTGAGAATCAAGAGTAGGGCCAGAACGGCAAAGTGGGTTGTATTTTGATTATGAACTAAATTTTCAACTTAAATCAAATCGTAACAATAATTATTTTTATGAAAACGTTTGAGCAGAAATTTGTTTTTCCTACCACTGCATGGAAATAATTGCATTTCCACACCTGTACTGTACCCCTATGCAAAACAGTTCATTTCCGGTTTCCGTTTCTTTCCCGCTCTAGAGCGGCAATGATTCTTTACCGCACGATTCCATCAATTTTAAATCAGCTGTTATTACAAACCATGCTACAGCTGTTATTCATTGTTGTCATTTAGTAATTGCTTCTTTTTTAGTTTGAGGTTATGTTTGATAGTTAACATTATGTTCCGACAGAAACAAATAAAAAATGATCTAAATGGCATTTTGTATACAATAAAACATGTAATATGTAACAATTATGTTGGTAGGAAAAATCTTGTGTGTATTACGAGCGCAAATAGTCATTGCCGCTCTCGAATTGTTGGCCGCACTCAGCTGACGCTTCGTGCGGCCATCTACAATAATTCTCGAGTGGCAATGACGTACTTTACGCTCTTATTACAAAAATAGCTATTGTTTCATTTTTCTTGAGGAAAAATATATTCTCAATAAATAAGGAGGTAACTTTCTAAACGTGTTCTGTCACAAATATAACTATTTTTTACATAATGGATTCCTTTTTCAAAATCCTGCATCACGTGATTAAAAGTTTGCTTAAAAAAACCCATTGTCCAATTTAGAAACTTCTTTTACATTTTACACTGGAATGTTTTGTAGTTGTGACAGTGTGACTGTAATTGAGCAATTCCGCAACTATTCTTTCTTCTCTTTTGTTATTGGTTCTTCTTAATAATGTAAACTTGTACAATGATCCAGAAAAAAAAACTGTAACAC
>CM061531.1:310285316-310453569 GCA_030545055.2 Neoaliturus tenellus | reverse complement strand
CATTAAATCACGGGCTGAGACGGAATTATTTTAAGCAAAAGTTCAAAACATAATGGGGTAATTCCTTGTTATTAATTTGTTCAAAATAATTCATGTGTTATAAAAAAGCTGTTTTCAGTGCTGAAATAATTTTTTCCTCCACCTACTATCTAAAGCCATATTTTACTCCTTGGAATAGAGTAGTAAAGTGCTAATTTCGATCCCATGTGACTTGAATACTTAATCTTTCTACAACCTATGGAAAACTCGAGTTTTTTTCGTACCACGGGGCTAAAGTTAGCTACATAAGAATAACATTAAAAGAGAGATTAAAAAGAACATGAGCCACAGTCAGCTGTTACTTGTATTTGTTTCGTTACTCATTGTTGACTAATAGCAGCTGTAGCTGCTGCTCACCCACTGCTGACCATTCAGTCAGCAGTGGGTGAGCAGCATCTCTAGTATTAGAGATGGCCGTGGCAGTGTAGGTGTTTGTTTACATTATTTTGCTTGGGTAGGCTATTAACCTAAGAAGTCTAAAACATAAGTGTAAAACTTTTGACTAGGCTTAAATTATATTTTTGTTTTTTTTCGTGTTCTTCAAAATTGATACGGCCTACCTTGTGTGTTTTTTTATGTTGATGTGACAGATCCAGCTTGACGGAGCAAGGGATCATATGAAGGTAAAGTTAAATTATCTACGGTAGGCCTAAATTTTATTCGTGTAGGTGGAGGAAAAATGTTGTGTGCATCAAGGGACTAAAGTACTTTTCTTCCTCAGGGAAATTGTCGCCCTCGGCTTCGCCTTCGGGCGACAACAGTTTCCCTTCAGGGAGAAAACATTGTACTTTAGTCCCTAGAAGCACAAATAACTATTTCGTACATGATAAAAAGAAAATAAAATTTGAGAAGACGGATATATCCGTCTTTGGCCCGCAAGAAAACTTAAATAAACGTATATATCCGTCCGCCGCCCAGAACGACAATCGAGAAATATGAAAGACAGTTTCGCGCTACACCATGTGTTGTTTTGGCATGAAACAGGTGAAAAAGTCACGGGACATAATCTTGCCAACTGTAAAAACTAAATTACCCGTCAAAAAGTCAATATAATGTTTATTATAGTAATATATACAACATATGTTTTTCGTACTTTTGGACGGATATATCCGTCTTTATCCCGGAAAAGAAAATTTCTAAAACGGATATATCCGTTTTCAGCCCGGAATAGAACTGCAATTTAACGGATGTATCCGTCAATAGCCCGGGAAGGGTTAGAATGTGATTCTGCTCATCTACAGGACTATACCTTTCTAACGGTATGCGCGGATTTCTTCTATGCACAAGAGCTGAGAAAAAAGGAGGAAATGAAACATGCTTGTGTATTATATAGATTTAATCTCTTTTTTAATTATTCATAAGAACAGATTCATGTACGACTCTAGAAGTAAAGGTCCACGACTTCAATACCAGAAATCATAAGAGATTTGATGAATATTCGTGTAAAGATATCTCAAATAGGTTAAAAAATGTTACTTTCCAAAATACATTAAAAAATGTACGTAAAACATTTCAGTGACGTCAGTGATCGTCCTAGCCACAGATCAAGCGCCTCACATATGCGGTGGACAATCCCGTAGACCACGCCTAAACTGTCTAACAATTAAAATAGACCGTACCGAAGAAATTTCGTATTTAGCATCATGGAACCATCGCCGCAGATCTGCGGCGGCAGTCTATTTAAATGAGTGCAGCCGCCGCATATCTGCGGTGGTGGGCTCTGCTCTGAGTAGAACTCGCCCGCCGCAAAATTGCGGCGGTGTTCTGTGGTTATGATTTTTTTTAACATTGTGGTAGCGAACGTGTTAAGCCTTTAGGGCTCCGCCCCACTGGACTTCAAAATTACTTTTGGACCTCCGGGGTTGAAATTTGACATGGACGGTTCTCTTTGCTCATAGGTACTCACTATTAGGAAACGGTTTTTCAAATATAGTTTTTTAAGCTAGGGCTCCGCCCCACTGTACTTAAACATTACTTTAGGGCCACAGGGGTTGAAAATTGATGGACGATTCTCTTTGCTCAAATGTGCTCAATATGAAACGGATTTGCAAATGTAGTTTTTAAGCACTTTAGGGCTCCGTCCCACTGGACTTCAAATTACTTTAGGGCCACCAGGGTTGAAATTTGACATGAACGATTTTCTTTGCACATAGGTGCTCAATAAAAAACGGGGTTTCAAAAATAGTTTTTAAGCACTTTAGGACACCGCCCCACTGGATATCAAAATTACTTTAGGGCCATCGGGGTTGAAATTTGATGAACGATTCTCTTTGCTCGTAGGTACTCACTAGGAAACGGTTTTGCAAATATAGTTTTAAGCACTTTAGGGCTCCGCCCCACAGGGCTTTAAAATCACTTTTGGACCTCGGGGTTGAAATTTGACATGGAAATTTGACATGCCATAGTTTAGTTTTGAATGACAACATTCTACTGACAACTATTTTCTGACAACTGCTTAGAATGCTCACTTTTGTATGACTAAGTTATCACACTCATTATAAAATATCAGTTGATAGTAAATGATGAGTCTTGACCGTAGATATATACTTCTCGTATATATCTATGGTCTTGACTAAAATTACATCAATGATTATAATCTTTGGCAATAATTTTTTTCTCCATATCTATTTCAATTACTGATCCACCACACCCATTTTATCATTTTTACACTTATCATTCCTGAATTTTCACCTTTTAAAATATGATTAGAGTGCGTGTGGTTCTTATGTTTTAACATCGTTTTAACACAATCATACTCTTCGAGTTATCTTCTTGACTCGTTACTCTTTGCTTCAACAACATTTTTTTTATATAAGGCCATCCGCCATTATCCCGGCATCAGAGCATCAAGAGCAGGGAGCAGAGAAAGAAATTCTAACCTCTGTTGTTGCGTTTTTACTTCGTTCGGCTGAAGTAAGTTACAAGAATTGCATTTTTTAATTAGTAATTTTAGACCGATTGGAACACTCATCGAAGAATTCAGAAACTCTTATCAATCAATTTCTTTCAGTGAAGTAAGTTTTAAGTTTCCCCCTGCTTTCCATCATTGTGAGTTTAAAAAAATCATGTTTTGTTGGTTTGTAATATTATGCCTAAATAGTAGGTCCTCCCCATGGCTGAATCAATGTAATAAGATACATAGATTGGTTACCATTATACGTAGAAGTTGGTTTTCTATAAACTAGAATCAACCATTTGTAGAGTTAGGCTAGGTCTATTAAATAATGAGACATAGGCCTAAGACGTTTATTGTTCACTAGTGGCTCATAGGGGCAAAAGCCCCTAATCATAAAATTAAAATAGCATAAACCAAAGCGGATCACCAATTTTTCACTATGAAAGTTTCCAGAAAATTTCATTTTAATTTATTTTAACAATAAGTTTACCGTTTGAACAGGCTATTCGCCCCAAAAGCATTCTTTACAATCCTCTGCTATTAGACCACCCGTTTGTAAATGCTTCATTCTGTCTGTTGTTAAGCTTATCGATCTATGAAAAATATGTTTTGCAAGAAATCATAGTCCCTTTAAGCTATGACGGCTTTTTAATATAACATAGAAAATCAGCAATGAGAAAAAAAAAACATGACACATGTTAAGCACCCATTCTAGAGTCAATTAACTTTCAATATTTTGTATCATATCTATTTCATTGTCTTGTTTGTCCTAAAATTAAATGGATTTTAGCTCCTGTCAGATTTTTTCTTTTTTTCTTCACCAAGTTTGAACACAGCCGCTCAAAATAGATCATCTTAACTCACTGTTAATGTTTGTCCCTCTAAATCAAATTTCATGATTTTGTGTAAACAAAGCAGGTTTTTTTTAAAAATCACCATACATGGAGAATCTCTTAGGAGAACCTTTCAGAAGATAATCTTTCTTAATATCTTTCTTTCCGATTTTGTTCTAAAGTTTTTACCCTGCTACATTTTTTCCTAGTATGTTTTACAAACGACTTTTATTTTAAGTCTCTCCTATAACTCTACAATCTATGAAATGACCAAATGGTTTCTGAGATAATTCAGCTAACAGAATACCAACCTTTCGTTGACTGATAGGCTATACTTTGAGTTTCAATTAATGTATCATCGTCACTCAATATGGTCATTGATACTTTTCGCCATAAAGTAAAACCGTACACTCACGTTAGTGTACATAGTCAATGGTAAACCAAAACCTGGTTCAATGTAAATAATACAGGCTTTCTCAAACCAAAATTCATCGCCCATTGCGTCCCCTTCACGAACAGAATTTATTTCATAATTCTCATACAGGCTCAGTTTTTACAATTTAAATTATTAGAGGAACATAACAGTAAAAAACCACAGTCCATTTTTATTAGTTTGCAGGGTTGGTAACGCTCCTAGTAGAAATTTTTGTTGCTCAAAGCCTCAAACCGTCTCATTATAGTATTACCACTCCAGATACATTATGTCATTTGGTTATTAATAGTTCTTCACTCAATAGGCCTATTATCATCCGTCCCTCATTTTAATGTACACAAAACAGACTGTTTTCAAATCCCCGAACTATTCCTTATGAAGGACTTTTTACGCTAATTCTTATTTCCCTGTAACTTTATGGATACGCTGAAAATTTTCCCTGATACATGGGACCGAGACCTTTAATTCAAGACCCCTACCATCTTCCTGCGAGTTGCAAAATGCTCACAATTTTACTCAAAAAAATTTGCTCACGGAATTATATATAGGTAGGCCTATAGATTGCTTCTCTTTGGGGTGAATTATTTTATCATCTTCACTCAATGTTATCATCTGTGTCTCTTTTTAAAATTAAACCATAACACATGTTTAAATGTACACAAAACAGACGTTTTTCGAATCCCCATGCTATTCTTATGGAGGACGTTTTACGTGATTTCTCATTTCCTGTTAACATTTTGGACACGCTGATAGTTTTCCCTCGTGTATGGGACCGAGACCTTTAATTTGAGACCCCTCCCATCTTTCTGCGATTTGTATAACGCTCACAATTTTGCTCAAGAAATTCGGCTTACAGAATTATATATATAGATTTAGTAGGCTACATAATCATGCTTTGACAAGTTGTCCTACTTTTTATTTTTCCTACTTCTTAGTAGGAAGTGTCCTAGACTACGGTACTTTTAGAAAATTAATCCTACTTTCCTACTTGTTCAGGTCTGTTTTACTTCTCCAAAATAGTCTAATCTGTATATTAATAGGCAATCTTGTTTCTTTTTATCCTTTTTCTCAGCTTGTGGGAATCGTAGGAGAAATCAGAATCTGGATAGTGGATATACCGTTAGAAAGGTAGTGTCCTGTAGATTAGCAGAACTTCATTATAATCCAAAGTTTCAATGTTAATCTTATGGAAGAATGGCAATTGCTTGAACCATTAGACAGCTGTTAGTGTTGTAATAATAAATGCTAACAATAATAATAATAATAATAATAATAAATTTATTCCTCTGACAAAGTTTCACAGTGTATGGGAATTTACAAACACAGAGAGCAGTTGTTTCAGTTAAAAAATATTTTAAACTGCTTGGGTTCAGGGTTCAGTTCAACAGATTTTTTGTCGAATATCGATCAGGCGGTGATCTGTAGTATATGTGTTAAAAACTCATACCAACATTATCAGAAACACATTGTTCAGCAAAAATAAAAAAATCAATGATAACTTAAAACTGTAATCAAAATACAGGAGACTAGTTTAAGTTTTTACTTCATCCGAACATCGGAAACTTTGACAACACAAGATCAAATTCAACCAATCTAACAGAATATACACCAAAGTAAATATGATTAAAAGAGGTACTAAATGTTTAATAGAATAAAATTGCAGTGTAAAGCACTGTACATTGATCCATTTACAAAAAAAAAAAAATAAAAAAAATAAAAAAATAAAATAAATAAATAAATAAAAAAATAAAAAAAATAAATAAATATATACTTAGAGTCCTGAAAATATCATTGTAATCATACATTTACTTTTGTGTCCCCTACGTAACATTACATACGGGACAATTTTAAAACTTCAATTTCATTTGGAATGAGGCAATAAATTTTTTTTAGCTAGGCTACATACAGAGTTAGATATAGGCACCTCATGTTTAGATTATAAATCATTTGTTTATATTAATTATGGTTTGCAAAAATTAAACTTAATCACGTTTCATGTTACGTACAGGCCGAATAATTTTAACAATCAAAATTCATGTGTAATAATAACTTGTTCTCTTACATACAACTAACTTACTGAATGTCTGCAAATATGAAGTCAACCATTATGACTATTAAATAAAACTCATTCCAACTTTTTAATTCAGGTGTACAGTAAGAAAATGCAGCCTTGAACTTACAATTTTTACTATAAGTTTTTACTATAACTGATAATAATACTACAATTTTTACTATAACTGATAATGTGACTCGTTTGATTGAAGTTATTGCAAAATAGAAGAGTACAAAAAAATCCAATGCGTCTTTTCTAAGCCTTTCGTATGTTAATGGAACAGAAAATAGACAGTTTACCATGAAATTATTAATTAAAATTTTTAAGTGATAGTTCCCTGTTTCGGTGGAATGGCCCATTTTTGAATTTTGTTTTTCAGAATAGGTAGGCCTAATAAGTTTTTGGGGGCATCAAATTTTTTAAAGTCCTTGAGTGCAATGTATTTGTGTACAGTTTTTTTTTTTTTTAATCTGAATAAAAACAAAGCTGTAAATTAAATTTTTTTATTTCATTAGACTTTATAGGGTAGGCCTACCACAAATTCCTTTGTAGGCCTAGGCCTAACTCAAATGTCTAGGCCTAATAACTTACCTAAAATTTTTTACTTTTCTTGTTTAGCTGCTTTCGTTTATTGTGTTTACCCACATAGTACACTCTGGTTCATTCAAATTGGTGACATAGGAACTCCGCTTCATCGGAACTATCAGTCTGGATAAGTCTTATTATTAGGCTGCCTACTTATTTATTCTGACAAGAAAATGATTGTTATACACTTTTTAAGGTGTTCAATCTCCAATTTGTTTTACCGTACCCGCAATAACATCTTGCAATAATCATGCATAACATTTTGCATCACTTATCACTGGCTTTTTTCATACCGGTAATCTGCATCCCTCGATATTTGTTACGGTACCATGTTTGGAGTTTTTTTTTTTAACTTATATATCTCATTTTCAGGAAATCTGTGATTTCTCACCAACAAGGGTGTCTGCTTTCCATGAAATCCTGGAAACCCGGGAATCGTACTTAAGTTTCTTTGTGCCATGAAATGTTCGGGAAATGTACTTGAATTTTCGGAAATTTAGCTCATATGTCTGTAAAATTTAGGCGATATTGTAAGCACATTGCAAGTTGCATTTGGTTGCACTGTAATGATTATTGACAAACAAATTTCTTTATTTTTCTTTTCTCACTGATTATTTCTTAAATTTTATTTAAAGCAGGGCCTAAAATGTTTAATTTACGACAAAAAGACATCTTTTATTTCTTAATATTTTTTATGTGTGTTGATGATTATCCTTAATTTGATTGGTACAATAATATTCAATTTGGCCTACAGTAGCTTCTTTGATTTATTGTTTCTTAATAACTAAGACCAAAATCTACATAACGAAAGATTAACAGTTTTGCATTACAACCCGAGAGATGAATAGTCAGCCACTACATTTAGTTCATGTTACCAAAAAGTGTTTATGTTCAAGCTTTCATGATGATACCTGATTAAAATTACCCTACGTGCATACTATTTTTGGTTCTTCGGTTTGATACACTTCAAGAATACCATAACATAAAAATTCAGAGCATTTTTTATTGTTTTTTTTATTTTTGGTTAACTTTTTTAAGTCCCATTACAAAACCGTTAACTTAAAAAATACGGTACGTAAGATTATTTTGTTAAATCTTGTTAAGTTAATAACCGTTATAAATGTCCTTAAATATTTTGTCAATTTCCTTAAAAGTACGAGAATTGTTCAGAAATTTTTTGTTTTGTGTTGAACAGATACCCTGTAGTAAATAACAATAATTGGTCGCCGCAATGGCAATACCAGTGACTCACTACGGACTCCGCTTTATTGGAATTTTTAAGAAACACTGGCCGTCTACCACATTAGTTTTGATGAAGTAGAGTGCACTGTATTTTTTTATTGTAGGCTGTATCCTAATAGATTGGTTGTACAAAATTTAAGTTAGTCATGGGGAATCTCAAAATCAGAAATAAGAAATCAGAAATGTTCATTGCCGTTAAATACATAGTTTGCACAATAGACAGAGTCATATAATACAGGCAAAAAACATACCCAGTCAAATTACACATAAGTAAAACAACTAACTAATCTAGGCTATAAATAAATTAAATATCGTACAAACAAGTGATTGGAATGTTATTAAATTGATAACATTGGTAAAAGTTGAGTTTTAAACTATGTTTGTTAGAATTAACTTATAGATTAATAACAGACAGTAACAATGAGCAATAACGATATTACTAGAATACAAAGAGATAAATAAATAGGCCCTAATCACAACAAATAATTGAAATTTGAAGGATAACAAAACAATAAAATTAATTGGATAATAAGTATTAAAAAAAATTAATAATCCACTTAGTTAATTAAGACAGCACTAAGTTGTCTATTCGAAGAATAGGCTCTAGAGTGACTCTTATTACAAATTATTTAAGTCACATATCAGTCTCAAATTTCAGTTGAATATTCTTTATGCAATTTTTAAGGCTAAGTTCATTGTTGAAAACATTCGGTTGGATAATAATCAAATATACCTAAAATGTAACTTTTTTATTTTCCTCATAAGAAATGCATTTGAGGGAAATTTGGCCATGGGTTCTTTGTTTCCATTTTGGCAATGCCTTTGCGAGTCTTAATAATCATGACTGAGACGTTCTGATTGGTCTACTGACCGGTTCAATTCCAGTCCAAATTATTGGATTCAGAACAGAATGGAGAACAGGAGCGGAGCGAAGTAGTCGCATAAACAAAAACAAAGTTGTTTTCCAAGGATCAAATTTTTTATATGTGACAGTCCCTTATGCAAAAGTTTGAATTTCTTCATCGAATAGACGCTTATGGGAGGTACAAGCTTACTCCTTGTTTAAATAAGAACAGCTGTTTAAAAATTTAATTACCCTTTAACTAATCATATGTAAAATGTTACATCCATAAGAATAACTTGGTAACTTTAAGGACGTCTAGGGTGTAGCCCTTTGTGAATACTGTAGTAATATGAAAAGTCAGACTTTCCTATTTAAGACTAAAGAATGAATGAGTATACTAAATTTCAGCACTCTAGCTAGTTGGGAAGTTGGAGAATTAGTGATGAATAAGTGAGGGTGCGAGTGAGCTTCCCTGTTATATGTTTAGATACTGTGCAATAGTAAATACAATGTAAATAGAATCTATCTGATGACTCATACGTACAGTAACTGAATTCTTCCACTCGTCTACTTTAAATGGCAAGAAAGTCTATTTCCATGTGTAAACATATGTCTTACCTTTCACATGACCTTGAAAAAAATCACCTTAACCGCACCTGATGCGAGAGACGCGAATAGAGCGTGTATAAAGCCGTGAAGTGCTAATGAACTGTTGTGTGTATAATGAGCGCATGATGATAGTTGTACTCTGTGTCTGTTGCTCACAGTCTGCGTCTAGACACTGAGCAAACTGTGACGTCACTCATCTGTATGTGCAATTGCATTTAGCAACAATTGCATAGTTGCATCAATGATTTACAATGTGTGCGGTTGCTACTAATTAGATATATTGCCTATTGGGTGGTTTTCCCCGCGTTGTTAGGTAAAGTTTAATTGTGAGAAGTGGTGTTTATAATGTGAACTAATGGAGCAGTTGAAATTTAGTATATAAGTTTTAGGATAAGACTGGGACGGTGGCGACGTCCTGTAATCCAGCTACTTGGAGGTCACGAATTGTGGATAGTTATGAGCGATGGCTTGTGGATGCCATATTCCCTGGTGGGGATTAACGTCCGCACTAGTGAATACTAGTTCATCCATAAGTACCATCCTCATAATTAGACCAATTCGTATATGGGAGGTTGAAATTGTGGTTCGGATCCCACGTTAAACTGTAGGTCCCTAGATACCATTGGCTGTTGGGCTATGAATTAACAGTCCTGTCTAAGGAGAATGTCGGCCTTAGTCAGTAACAAGACTACAAGATCGCGCCACAATCATCCTACACTCATCCCTCATTCATACTTGGCTTTCCCTCATTCATACTTGGCTTTAAACTACCTATTGAGTTAGGTTGCCATTTCAATAAAGGTATTAAAGGTATTAAAGGATGGATGTTTCCAAAATAAAGTTGTTTAGGTTTTGGAGAATGAAATCATTGCCATATTAGTATTTGTAGCAATTAAAATGAAAATTTATATACTAAGTGTGTTGATCGGTCTTAAATTTCGTAGTAGCTAAAGCTATAATGAAAAAAAAATCTGGGGAATATTTTACTATCGCAAGTGGTAAATATATTAATAGAATTTTTCATTACAAAATATTATTTTGTAGATGATAAACCAGAGTTTTAGATGAATTCCTCACCTACAGTTACTCAATATATATGATTTGTGGAAGAAAAACATAATAAGATTTGGTTAACAATTCACAAGTAATATTATTAATAAAATCATTGACTATGTACACTACCGTGAATAGACCTCTCATCTAATGCATTTAGTTTGAGGCAAAAATTTGGAAGTTTCGTGTATGCCAGCACCAGAGTCGCTGCCATCGATGTTGTTATTATTTAGCTTAATTTACAGTGCTGCAAAAACATTTCATCACAACATAAACAAAACCTCCATTATAAAATGTTTAATCCTTGATTGAGAAGAGTGGTAGCACTGACTTGCCTATCATATGACTCTTGTACTTCCATGTACGCCCGCACGAGATCACACCACCGTCAATATGTTTCAAACACGCCTATGCTATGAGAAGTCTACTCACGGCAGTGTAGATAGTCAATGATAAAATAGACTTGCACAGAAAGTTATTATTTATCAACTGAAATTTGAAAAGAAATAAAAATATGTGTACATAGTCGTATTAAGGTCTTCATATCCGTTGTAGACACTGGCCGGGTAGTCAAAGATTGGTATAAAAATGTTGTCTCTCTCATGGTAATAGGTCCGGGCCGGTAAGACGAAAATTCATTTGGTATACAGTCGCTTTCATTGTAAATGTTGCTGAAGATCTGGAATCACTGAAGATTTAAAGTAGGTGTCCTGAT
The DNA here is from genome assembly GCA_030545055.2 of Neoaliturus tenellus. Taxonomy (NCBI): domain Eukaryota; kingdom Metazoa; phylum Arthropoda; class Insecta; order Hemiptera; family Cicadellidae; genus Neoaliturus; species Neoaliturus tenellus. The sequence goes on along the minus strand of CM061531.1, from coordinate 310,442,267 downwards.
GGTGAAGATCTTGGGATTCACTGAAGATTTAGTAGAATAGCCGCTTTCATAGTGAAGGTTCTTGAAGTCAACGAAGATTTTGGGAGTATTCCTGGATATAGATGTCCTGAATTTGTTACGGAGGATTTCGTTCCTAATTTATCTTGTCTAACAAACCATCAAAATTTCGTTATTACATTTCATGGGACTTTAAACTAAATTTTGATACTGCATTTTGATTTTCATGTCAACAATTAGTTTTATTAATATTACTAACTTAGAAATTTTTAATAGAACTAACAATTTGTTACTTACTAGTAATTTTTAGAAAAATGAAATGTTCAAATCGTTTCTAGGGTTACAAAAGACAATGCTTTAGTTTGAAATCTTTCATTGATCAAATGAAACCATTACTGCATCCCACACACGTGTTTATACGCTATCCTGAACTTTAACCACAATTTAACCCCTAAAGAGCACAATACAATCTATTTGAACACATTAATAACAAATCACTACAATACCACTAATACCAACCATTTCACTTTAATCCCAGTAATACCCGACCATCCCTTAAAGACCTCGTAATTTAGGCCTCTTAAATTACAAATGTGCAAGCTATGATTTTAGTGTACACGCATAACCTTTAGCGGCGCAATAGATTTTCCCACAAGAGGTGTTAGCTTGTTAAACAAATAACAGGCTGGATGAAAGGTAAAGGGCAATCCGCAATTGCCCGCCGAGATTCCAAGTGCTGATAGTGGTTGATAGTGCTGGATGGGGATCGGTGCTGATGGCGGGATAGCGGGGATGGACTCAGCACGATGTTTTGGGAACTGATCTAGTTGTTAAGGTTGGTGCAGTGTTGGTATAATTGGTGTTGAGAAATGCTATCTCACATTTTGATCTGGAAATGGCAGTATCATTGAAAATATTGTGTACTTTTAAATTTATTTACGAGAAAAATTTCCAAACTCTAAGATTTTAGGTGCCACGCAGGGAGTCAAACAAGTCACATAAAACTAAATTGACATATACTGTACATCAATAACATTATACTGCTCCGAAGAGAGCACTTTTATACACCGTTGTGGGAAAAAATGGCTCTTTATTGCTCTAGGGAGGCAAATAATCAGCTTGTATCGAGTATTATTTGTACTAAAACTAAATCAGAAGCAGGTAATTTGGTGATTTTTCAAATCAACAAGATGAATTGCCTAATTGAGCAAGGTAGACGAGTGGAAAATCTTTTTACTAGTTGTTAGTTGAGTAAACTGATTAGTATGACAAAAGAATCACTCATCTAGGCCCTAAAATACTTTTTCTTAACTTGGACACAACGTTGTACAAAAAGACACTTTGGACCCTGTAGTAAATAAAATGTACTATCACTAGGAGTACGCTCGTACCTCCCGTAAGAATCTATTCGAAGAAGAAATTTAAACTTTTGCATTAGGGACCGTCACATTCAAAAAATTTAATCCCACTTTGTAATGGTTTTAAAAAAACTAAAATTACTCATAATAATAAAAAATAAATAAAAAACTCTCACAAAAGTTACAGGAATGATATAAACATAGCTTTTATGGTATTCTTCTGTAATTCATGATTTATAGGTCTACTGATTTTTAAGGACTAACCATTTAGTGTAGGCCTACTCACTAAAATCCAAAATGTAATGAATTGCTGAAATGTAATGTTGATACACAACATGCATAATGAATTAAAAACTGAAACTGGTCCTATTAGGCTTTGCCTACCAAAAGTAGTTAACGTCAAGAAATAAAGCAATCTTCTACTGTTCAAATTTCACTTTATGAATACACTTTTAAAAATAAGACATATTAATTTGTTTTGTACATAAGATATATTAATTAGTTTTGTACATTGTAGTTGGCTTTTCGTTACTTTAATTACAGCCGCCAATTCGATAATTGACATAACCACATAACCTCCAAATAGGAACTTTGTTTATGCGACTACTTCACTCCGCTCACGTTTTCCGTTGTGGATCCAATAATTTTGACTTTAGACTGGACTGGAATTGAGCCGGTCAATAGATCAATCAGAACGTCTCAGTCTTGATTGTTAAGACTCGCAAAGACGTTGCCAAAATGTAAGCAAAGAACCGACGACTAAAAATGCCTCCAATGCATGGGAAATCAAAAAATTACATTTTAGGTTTTTTTTTTAATATCCAACCAAATGTTTTCAACAACGAACTTAGCCTTAAAATTGCATAAAGAATATTCAACTGAAATTTGAGACTGATCTGTGTGACTTCTATCAAGAGCAATCGTCGGACATTACATTTGCAATATGAGTCACTCTAGAGCCTATTCTTCGAATAGACAATTAATGGTCCATTGTAAAATTACTATAGCATAAAATAATCATGTACCGTTGTGGACCGTAGTGGTTCAATCAACCAACACAAGTTAAAAAACTATATTCACAATTAATTCCAAATTTAAACAAAAAATTATAAATTTTGTTGTTTTTTGAAAGAACTCGCTAAATGGAGCATCTTTAGAAAACACCACTGAAACTCAAACCACAATCTACATGAACTAAGCGAAGATCTGATCAATTTCAATTTTTGCTCTATCAACCTCGTGGTTAGTGTGCAAGTGTCGCCGAAACCGAACAGCTGTTCAACAATGAACACTTGCGTGACGTTCGTCTGCACCTGATTGACGTCATCAGCTGGTTGTAGAGCAAATTCCTAACTCATGAGTGTGGCAGTTGAGTTGTACAAAAACAAAATATCATCTAGGCCTAGTTAAAAGTCAATCTCACAGTCAACATGGGTCAAGAATTCTTGGATAGAATAAAAAGGTTTCTTGAGAAGCCTTTATAAAACTTGCGATAAAAATTTGTTCTAGGCAAATCTCAATGTTTATGGTTGACTTTATGGTACACTCCTAGGCCTATAGCAAAATGACTACCAAGAGTCTTACTTAACCTTCAATAGTCATAGTGAATGGCATTTTTGTTCCTAGTGTTGTAGGAGTGTATGTCACCTCTTAAGGTCAGGTTAGACAGTTCATCGACAATGTATTTTACAAGTTCAAAAATGTAAAGGGTGATCACAGCCAATGTTCAGGGTGAGCCAGTCAATGACCAACAGCAAATGTTCAATGTTCCACAATTAAAGGCCGGCAATGTGCCCGAACACTAGATTTGGTCATGAATCATAATACGAATATCTATATCAAGACATCTAAGTGTTTTAAAAAAGGTTTTTTTTTTTAAGATGTTTAACTTATAAAGCTTAAAAAAATTCTTCTCAGTTTTAAAACTTAACAATTTGTTAAAATTGATTTCTTAACTACCGGTACCTACTAGGCCTAATTGAAAAAAATACAGTAAATAATGAATTCAATGAAATTTTTTTTTGTTATTTTCATGGGTGCAAAAATGTGTTTTCTTCAAAAGAAATTTATTTACTGAATTTTGTGTTGTCACAAGGGCTACAATCTGCTGAAAAAATAAGCAGAGAACTAATTTTTCAGGGCCTTCAATAACAACTTAATTAACAACTTAATAACACACAGTTATTATGACTGTGTTGTTATTAACAACTGTGAATAACAGTACATAGGACGGAATTCACAAACCTCCCTCAAATCTTCCTCACCTCTAACCTTCACCTGCGTGAAGCTGGCCCCTCCCACAATAGCACTAATTTCAGGACTTAATTGAAAAAAAAGTGCTCAATTTTATATAATAGAAAATGACATTTCATTTTTAAAAATGATATGACGCAGGTCTAACATTCCTCTAACCTTCCTTAAACCTTCCTCTAACCTCCCTCAAGTAGTTGTGTGAGGGAGGTTAGAGGACGGTTTAAGGCCTGTTTAACGAACAGCTGTTTTGTACGCGCACGGATCTCGAAATCAGCTCTAACGATTATCTTCAAAGTTTGTAAATAACTTAGTTCTGGGATAAAAATAATTTTTATATAGGTCTATATGCTACAAAAATATTTTTTTGCTATAATCTTGAATTGAAATTGTAAAGCTTTTAACATTGGTCTCATGGAGTTGAAGATCATAACAATAAGAGTTGCTAAAAACAGCTGACTCAATTGTCAAAGCATGAACCACGTGCTTCAGTATAAATGCGGGGTTTTTCCATAGTAGCCAGTAACTGAATTACTAAATTATAGGTACTGTAATACAGTAGACTCCCTCTTAACCGCCCTCCTTTTTAAAACCTGTTTCCGCTGTAACCGGCCGTGTTTCGCAGGAAATGTTGTTTTCTTATTTATCATTCAATTCCACATTATACCATATTGACGTTCTCAAACCAATTAAAATGTACTGTTCGCCCACCTTTTAACCGGTTTCCGCGTTAACCGGCTGTGTTTCGCAGGAAATGTTGTTTTCTTATCTATCATTCAATTCCACATTATACCATATTGACGTTTTAAAACCAATTAAAATGTACTGTCCTAGACGGAAGTGAATGTCACCGAAAGTTAATGCGTTTGGACCTGTAATCCAGTTGACCTCAAAAAAGAAACAAATTATTATTAGTTTAGTTTAGTCGTGGATTTCATAGGTGTCGGATGTTGGCTGGAAATGATATATAGCAATTTTTAGTTGCTTTTCAAGTCATAATTTCATTTAGGCCATAATTGTAGATTGGCGTTTTTTAATGTTCATTATCTGGCTGCGGCCTGGTCACGAGATGGCCAGTTAAGAGGGAGTCTACTGTATAAATAGTTTATCAGTTTTAAAGTAAGTAATTTACACTGGGTGATTATGTAAGTGTAGTTAACGAAAATAAAGTAAAAGGATAAGACAACTAGGCTATAAACTATTTAAAGAATAGCAATTAAACACTTCGTAGCAGCAGTCCAGCGAAGTCAGCGAATTTCTATCAATATATATAGACCATATAATATATATCTATTCCCCATAAATACCATGGGAATGAGGATCTAGGTTTGCTGCCATGGGTTTGTTGATTTTTTTATCCTCCATAGAATAGAACAAATTTTTTTCATAATTCCAGTCTCATTTACTAATCATATTTAGATGTCTCACTATGGAATAGACACTGGATCACCTAATATAAATCAAAAGGTTTAAATCACCTGGATTGTCGCCAAGTGATCCTGTTTATTGGTTATAACTACCATTGGTTTCGAACCTCAATGGGGTTCATTTTCAAGTTAATGAAAACATCAAGTATCAATATCTTGTTCATAAAAAAACTTGGAACAATCATCATAGTTCGGTAAAAAAAGACACAAAACACAACACACACGACACAAAAACATTAATTTATTGATGCTTGATGTTTTTATTATCTTGAAAATGAACCCCATTTAGGTTCGAAACCAATAGTACCTAGTTATAAACATTAAACTGGATCACTTGGCTACATTCCAGGTAATTTAGACCTTTTGATGTATAGATGATACCAATACAATACAAATTATATGTACAATAAATAAATAAAAAAATTTGGCTATGCAGTCAAATCAAATGGCTAATGCTAATGGTAATGTTTTTGCGAGAAGGATGTTTATAGGCATGCTAAAAAAGCTTTTCAGAGGTACAAATTCTGAGTTTACGTGATGTATCTATGACAAAAGATTGTACTCCTGACAAATCTTGTATTATCAACTTATCTTTACAATCAATACACACGATGTTAAAAACGACTCCTTATACAACAAATTAAAACACACAACATAACTTTTAATAATAGTGAATTTATAAATAACTTTTTAAATCACTCCATAGTGCCTATAATATGATTATTATTTCATTAGCTAATTACCTATTTTTTTCCTAAAATACAATGTAGCTGACCCATAGTTTTCATTTAAATTAAAAGTTAACCCTATTAAAATTACTCTTTTCCCCAGAAATACCCAACCATGGGAATTTTGGTTTACACCTAATTTCAGTTGGCAACCCTGCTTCCTGCAATACCCCTCTTCCCTCCCCTTCCACCACAAATCACAAAAATAATCCACCATTAGCGCTGAAGTCGCATACGACTGAGAAAATGTACCACTCAGAAGGGATCCCATATGAGTGAGAATGTCATTACACAATGTCTGATAAGGCAGACATTACAGTTACTATACTATAGACCATAATATAGATATAAAGATTGACAACTGTTTGAATTTTTGACTGCATAAAAAGAGGCTTACAATGAGCTTCCATTTTAACATTACATATTATCCTTAAGATCTTTTTTTTTTTTTTTTTTTTTTTTTTTTGAATGAGAAGGATTTCACTAATTTTTTAGCAACTTCCCCAAAATATTATTCCATATCTATAAATAGGCCTACTTCGAAAAAAGGTAAAGTAAGTCATACTCAAATATTTATCATCTACCATCAGTCTCACACGTCTAAGCAGGTAAACTACACAGTATAACCTGGTACCGTAGGTTATTAGGTTATCAATAAGGTTAACCTATCCCAGCTTATTGATAGGTTAAGCTGGCTATCAGTATGTAGACCTAAAAACTTAACTCTAGGATGTGAGTTGCCATGCTCCTGGTTTGTAGGCCTTAGCCTAAAAACAATGTTTTGAGTTTTACCATTATTTGATAAAAGACTATTGGCCTGAAACCATGTGGATGCAACTTTGTGTACATCATTTGGCAGTTGCTCAAGATCATTAAAGGTCTTACGGTACTGGATGAAATGAAAGTTGTCTCGTCGGCATAGCCTAAATGAAATAGTTTTAACAGTCGAAAAATATTGCTTGGTAAATTGTTTATGGCTATTAAAAACAGAAGAGGTCCAAGGTCAGAGCCCGGCCGCACTCCGAACTCAACAGTTAGGCCCACTTCATTCGAAAATTGTCCATCAATACAAACTACCGTTTCCTGTTACTGAGATAAGATTCAAAAAATTTCAGTGACTTGCCTATGCAGGCCATAGTGTTTAAGTTTTAATAAAATATACACAGCCAAAAGCCTTGCTCAGGTCACAAAGAGTGGCCCCTGCAAAAGCTTTTGACTCAAAAGTTTTAATTACCTCAAAGACCAGGGCATATATGGCATCCACAGTCGACTTACCACTACGAAAACCAAACTGTGCCAAAGAAAAAAGATTGTTTAATTCACATATGGTTTGGTTTCAGATACACACAGAAATGTCAATCGGAGTTCCCATTAAGGTTTTGCATGAGGCAGAAGGACACATTGTCACCTGTGAGACCATCACCGGTGAAATATACAGAGGGAAGCTCGTTGAAGCTGAGGACAACATGAATTGTCAGATGAGTGGACTATCGGTGACGTATCGAGACGGAAAAACAGCCAATGTGGAAAATGTCTACATAAGAGGTTCAAAAATACGATTCCTCATATTGCCAGACATGTTGAAAAATGCCCCAATGTTCAAAAGGACCGGGAACAAGGCTTCTAGTTCCGGAGCAGGTAACTTTACTTAGGCTATATGTGTTTCATTACATAATTTTTTAACATAGGCAAGCAAAAAAAAAAAAAAAAAAAAAAAAAAAAAAAAAAAAAAAAAAAAAAAAAATGTGAATGAATTATTAATGAGTGGACTGAGAAGCCATTTTTATTTTTATTTTTAACATTTATTATTTAGGCCTTTAGGTCTACCTTGATGGGTAGTCCATCAAATCCACCAAGTATTCTAAGGCTTTTAGGCCTTATTTTTGTTTTGCATTGAGGCTTCAAACAGTGCATCAGAATATGGGCCATATTGATGTATATATCCGGTTCAGGAAAATTCATCATACACTAAACATTGTAAAAATTTGTAGGAGAAATTAAAACTGTTATTTTTACTAATGGAGGCCACGCTTAATCTATACACCACAAAAAGTTTTCTGTAATTGAGAACATGACCACGATAGACTTTTTTGTCAATCATTATGAAGAAAGGTTCTACTATCCGTATGCAGAACTGCAGAGCAATTATTTTATTTATGTCAGTTGTATCAAAAAACATTTGAAGAAAAAATTCAATAAGTTACAATTGCTTAGCCTAGTTTTTCCTGAATAATCCACAAGCTCAACTGATCAGTAAAATTTAGTTAAAGTATGTTCAACTGCTATCAAGCACTAATCCAATGATCATGAGAATATAATATTAAGTAGTAAAAAACTACTTTGTTTTGATAATTATTTCAGAATTACTCTCTGCTATATTCGGGACAGTTGTACTGAAGGAAGGGTGGTTTTGTTGACATTTTCTTCTTGATTGCTTTGTGGTCTTATATTTCTACAAACATTCACTTAACATTCTCACTTAATTAACTATCTTCACAACATATGTGATTTCTTTGGCCAGTCCGTAATTATTATTCTAATCAACTAAATTCAACTTGACCTGTTATATTATTTTTATTTACCATAGAGAAAAATCCTATCAGAAAAGGAATTCCTTCGACAGCAGATTTTAATATCAGATTTTCCTTGTCAAGAGACTTGTGGTAAGACAGTTTTGTAACATAAGGTCTTATCTTTTTAGGACGAGGCAAGTCGGCTATTCTGCGAGCTCAGGCGGCGCGCGGGCGTGGGAGGGGCGGCCCCTCACAGCGCGGACAAGGACGACCGAGCTGGCAGGGTGGCAGTGGTGGAGGACAAGGAGGGCGCCGTTAAATTCACCGAAATAGAGTTTGACGACCACCATCAAGCTTTCTCTACTGTTATTAGTTTTCTTATGTTTATCCAGCTGTATTTGTTTTAAGGCCATGAGTTTAACAATATTTCTTGTGTCGTATATATTATTTTGATTCGTTTAATTGAAAAAATCAAATAAAAAATAACATTGTAATTTGTTTTTTCTGGCAATAATTTTGAGTAACCATTTAAAGTTATCATCTCATGGTGAAATTAGTTTGTAACGTAAAATACAGCTATTTTCCTTATAGTGTTCATTTTCAGTGATTTTGTAATAATAAATACATTTTATATGAAAAAACAAATGTAAGAGTAATTAATCATCCGTATACTCCCATGTAATAGTAAAAAAATTATTAAATAAAGTAATAGAAAGAAAGAAAAACAGTTCTCTTCATGAAAAATTTGTAGAAGAAATTAAATATTACATAATGGAATAAAAATCCAGTAACAAAGAATCTTAAACCAGTAAGAGACCTCCTAAATTTGTTTAAACAATACAAACTTTATCATTTGAATAGTCAACCCACAAGAGGCCGAAACTTGGATAACGTTTTTGTAAATAAAACAAAAGAACAGGTCTCATTCAAAAACATTTTTGATTTCCTGTTTTCCGATCATGATGGTATTATAAACATGAATCCAATAGTACCCACGTCAATTGTACAAAACTAAAAACGTTGAAAACCAATTTTTTCCCCAAAAAAATGTTTCAAACATTGACTGTACGATTGGCTTACGATTGGTTAAACGTCATGTCTAGTTTAGAAAGGAAATCCTCTGAGGAAATATTTCAATAAATTTTTAGTATTATTATTAATAATGTAACATATTCTAAGAAACTACCAAGTCCTAATGCTAAAAAAATTAACTAGAGTTATTTTACAAAACTTTATAATCTATATTGGAGTACTTTAAAAAAAGAGGGTTGTAAGGGGTTTTTGTCAGGAATTTTCAGAAAAGTGCCCTGGAAATTTTATTTGTGAAATATTAAGCATTTCACTTATTCGGGGGGGGGGGGGGGGGGGAGCATTGGGGCAAGTGGGGGGAAGCAGACACCCAAGAAACAGCTGTTAGTTGTGATAGGGTATAGTTGGTTGTTGGTGTAAAATTAATAGCCTCTTTATCATGCTACTGCAATAAAAGTGAGGAAAAACCAATGAGCAATCCTCGGTCAACCCCGTAACAGAAGAATACCTTGTTGACGTTACTTAAGTAGAATCCATAATTTTGGCAGTTCAATAAACCGTCATATATAATATGAATTTTTATGAATGACTGTTCATAAAAAAATGGTTTCCCGGCTGTCATGTGTAAGTCGTTTTTTTCATCTTGATCCTTCTCGAGAATATTGGGGTGGGGGAGAGATTTAAACTGTAAACAAAACGTTTAAACATGTTCGAGTACCAGATTTTCTTAAATAACGTTTATAATAATTTATTATGTCTTTCAGTGACTCCTAGTCAGCTGTTATGTTTTAAAGCCAAAGCCATGCCTTGTTAAGAAGTTACAGTTAGCTAAGCAACTGATTAAAATGCAACTGTTACCAATAATATTATTGTAAAACTGATATGTAATGTGTAATCATGTGAAATTATCAGCTGATATTCCACAGTGAAATAAAACAAAAAAAAAATGCTTTAGCCAACAGAATGTTAACAAGGATAAACTGACACAACTATTTATGGCCGCTCCCACGGAGGATCAATTTAAAAAAAAACGGGCTATAGTAAAATAAAAATAAAATTTAGTTGCTTATTGAAAATTATTTCATATTTTTACTTGTCTCTACATCAATACTTTTTGGCACCTTCCCACCAAGACATTAAAACTAAGAGAAGCGAGTGTACAGCCATTGGGTGTTAAATAGGCGTATCGCCAACCCTACTAACTTTGGGAGCTGGAAACAAATCATAACATTAATTCAGTTTAGTTTTCTATCTTTTTTCAAAAACACTAACAACAGGTCCATTTCTTTCTCAAGCTGACTCTGAACACAGACTTCTTTTCTCTATGCCTTGCCTCCCCACCCAATATTAATTTAAAATATCCATGGCAACATCGGTTGCCAAGGTACCGTACACAACAGGATATCATGACACTGTGACTCATGTCATCTAATAATTTGGTAGACAATCAATAACTTATTTATTGTACAAACTGTAATAGAATTTGGCCTTAAACTAGCAAAGTACAAAGTTAAATACAGCATTTGAAAAATGTTTCTAAAGTTATAAAACCTAATGCTTTTTAATAATTTGGTCAGCAAGTATCTAGACAAAAATTTGTGCTGTACTACAACCAGACTTTCCATTATTAAGTTCTAAAGTTTGTTTATTGGATGCAAAAATATGTACCGTATTGAGATAAATTTCCTTAATAGTAATGTTGAACATACTATACTAGAAACAGAACGAATGGAATAGTTTCTTCGTTATCCTGATTCCTCTCTCAATATCCTCCAAGTGTTAATGCAAGGTGTCCACATTCTGAAAAGTGAGGGATATTAGGGATAAGACAGGGAAACAAATTTGGGCAGGGAAACTGGCAAAAAGTCGAGGAAATCCGCTCTCATAATGGATTTGAGAGGACTTTTCAATGCTTCAGTCGGCACTAATCCCGAATATTGTAGCATTTACCAGGATTTCCACAAATTTACGACAATTCAATCTATTATTTGTGCTTGAAATATTTTAAATTGTCAATCAATCTTTTTTTTTTAGGGATGTTTATTAGTTGTTAGCTGTACAATGGTTGTTAAACGGAGTAAATTTAATAAACTGTGCCTTGATGTGAAAATATTATTTCCTGAAATTAAATGTAGTGAGTTGGCTAGCCTTTTGAGTTAATGCTCATTGAAAAGACAGTTGCAAGTCATTTAAGCTCAGTAACATGCGCAAGCAAGCTGTAATATCACATACTGAAGGAACTTATCATTTAAAATACATGCCAGTTGAAAATTCCCTCTGCATTATCTGCTTTCTAAGAAAAAAGTGTCTTCATGAGAAATCATGTATCAGGGAATTTGTATCAAGACACTTATTTTTAATACCATACTTTTGAAAAAAATTTTTGTAAACTTTTTCACGTATTTTCATTTTTTTTGTGATTCTAATTGCCTTTACAGTAATATTTTGGAGTGTGTAGTATTATCATTTTTAGTAATGTCCGTGAGTCGAGGAAATCAATGGTAAATGGTCAGTGAAAGTCGGAAATTAATGACAAATTTTCTGTGGACACCCTGTACTGCCTATTTCATGGTTTTTCTACAGTAACTACTTTCCACAGTTATTCTTAGAAACAACACTGTGGTAACAAACATTAAATGCCTTTCAATGAATTTGTGGCTGTGGCTCCTAATAGCCCTTTCATTTTAAAACATATGTTTTTATTTTGTTTACATTTTTTGTTTGTTTACTTCTGTTCAAGATTTTAGATTGTACTTGTTAATTAATAAAACAAAACCTTCTGAAAATCAAATCTTTGCATTCAATTCACTTAGTATTCACACCGATGGTGATGGTAGCGACAATTGGTGACCACCGACGTGATCCTTGAAGCTACTACGTCCATATCGACAACATTCTCATCGCACCTATCCAGCCTATAGCCTTCCATCACCTTCCAAGCAACGCTGAATTTAAAACAACACAGGTGAGCCTTTGCCTAATCATGTCGGACACGGAGGAAAATGGAACAGACCCTAATCTCACAAATAACTCAAATCAGCTTTCAAAATTAAGTGTAAAAATTCCACCTTTTTGGAGAAAAAACGTCAAAGTCTGGTTGCGCCAAGTTGACGCTCAGTTCTTCACCAAAGGTATCACACAAGAACGAACAAAATATTATCACGTTCTTGGAAACCTTGATACCGATGTGGCTGAGTTGATATCCGACTTTCTAGAGAAACCACTTAGCCAAACCCCTTACCAAGATCTTTGTAACCGTCTTATCTCTGAATTTGAAGAGTCAGAGAGTAGGAAAGTTACCAAACTGGTCGATGAACTTGAACTTGGTCCCAAAAAACCTACTCAGTTTCTTAGGGAAATGCGTACTCTCGCAGGTACACATGTTCAGGACGATTTCCTTAAAACATTATTTTTGAAACGCCTTCCCCCTCAAGTGAGTTCAATATTAGCCTCTAGTTCCGACTCTCTAGAAAAGTTAGCAATCATGGCTGACAAAATCATGGAGTATTCACCATCTCCTTCACAGCCGATTCACTGCATAGAAGGCCAAACATCAACCACCACACAACCTGACAGGTTATCTCGTCTGGAAAAGCAAATATCTGAGCTAACCAACCAAATTTCGTCTTTGCACTCCAGATCGAGATCTAGATCTGATTCACGCCGGTTCCGGAAACGTGAATCCACTCCTCAAAACGATAAATGTATCTGCTGGTACCACACAAAGTTTGGTAAAAATGCTAGGAAATGTACTAAACCGTGCAAGTACCTCTCTTCCACATCTGATGATTCGGAAAACTAGTTCGGCACTGTCTTGATACGGCGGGAGACAGCGCAAAAACACAACCACGCCGTCTCTTTGTTTATGATCGCCTGACTAATACAAAATATCTTGTCGATTCTGGGGCTGACATTTCTGTCATACCTCCACAAAGCAAACAAAAACCTAAACTATCTGGTAAATTTCTCTTTGCAGCAAATGGATCAAGCATCCCTACATATGGTGAGAAACTTTTGCAACTTGACTTAGGCTTACGTAGATCATTTTGCTGGCCTTTTACCATTGCCGGCGTCCAACAACCAATTATTGGTGCAGACTTCTTATCAGAATTTGGTCTATTAATTGATATAAAAAATAAAAGATTAATAGATAGCAAGACGTTCCTTTTTCAGAATGGCTCAACACCTTCACAGTCCGTTATTTCTGACATTCACCTTATTAATCCAAATAATAAGTACTCTTATATATTGCGCCAGTACCCTGATTTATTGAAAGATATGCCTGGTCACAAAACACCAGACATAGATTTCTTCCATACAATCAGCACTAATGGTCCACCTGTTACCTCTAAAGCACGACGTTTAGCTCCAGGCAAACTCTCTCAGGCTAAGCTAGAGTTTCAAAAAATGATTGATTTAGGTATATGCAGACCTTCTAAAAGCCCTTGGTCGAGTCCTCTGCATATGGTACCTAAGAAGGACGGCTCCTGGCGCCCATGCGGTGACTACCGTGCTCTCAACCATATAACCATTCCGGATAAGTACCCTATACCTAATGTCCAGGATTTCAATGCACAGCTTGAAGGTAAGGCAATATTTTCTAAAATAGATCTTGTGAAGGCCTACCATCACATCCCCGTTCATCCAGATGATGTACCCAAGACAGCTGTCATAACTCCATTTGGCTTGTTTGAGTTTGTACGCATGCCGTTCGGATTAAAAAACGCAGGTCAAACCTTTCAACGTTTTATTCACCAAGTTTTGCGAGACCTTCCATTCGCATATTCCTATCTAGATGACATCCTTATTGCTTCTGAATCTGAAACTGAACACGTGAATCACATTCGTCTACTTTTTGAATGTCTCTCCAATCACGGCCTCTGCATTAACGCGTCAAAATGTGAGTTTGCTGTCCCTGAAATTTCATTCTTAGGCTATCGTATCAACAAATATGGTATATTTCCCTTGCCTGAACGAGTGAAAGCCATACTCGACTACCCACTTCCTGAAACTGTCGACCAACTCAGACGCTTCCTAGGAATTGTGAACTTCTACAGGAGATCGCTGCCCAATTCGGCTACAACACAAAAGCCACTGTATGACCTTTGTCCAACACCCAAGCGAAAGGACAAAAGTAAGTTAGACTGGAATGATCATGCCAAAGATTCTTTTAACAGATTGAAAACACAACTAGCTAACGCTACCTTGCTTTTCCACCCTTCCAGTAATCTTCCTCTCATTCTCACAGTCGATGCTTCAAATTTTGCAATCGGTGCTTCTTTACAGCAGATGCGAGGAAACGTACCCGAACCTATTGGTTTCTTCTCTAAAATTCTCACTAAGGCGCAACAAAACTATAGCACCTATGATCGTGAACTTTTGGCCGCATACGAAGCAGTAAAATACTTCAAGCATTATCTAGAAGGTCGTCATTTTGTTATTCTAACTGACCACAAACCTCTCAGTTACGCCTTTGAACAACGGTCTGAAAAAGCGACTCCTAGACAACGAAGACATCTTGATTACATCGGCCAATTCACCACTGACATCCGGTACATTCCTGGTAAACAAAACCAACCTGCAGATGCCTGTTCGAGGATTACTGAAATTGTAGTATCATCAACAGTATCACTCACCGACATCGCACACGCTCAAAGGAATTGTAGCGAACTAAAACATATCAGAGAATCAAACTCATCATCGTATTCATTCCAAACTATGACTCTTGATAATGGTCTTGAATTAGTTTGTGATTCCTCAACTGGCAAGCTACGGCCATTCATCCCTCATTCCTACCGCAGATCCCTCTATGATTCCATTCACAATTTATCTCATCCTGGAATTGCTGCATCAGTAAAACTACTTCAAGAGAGATTCTGCTGGCCTTCACTGAAACGTGATGTTACATTGTGGGCCAAAACGTGTATACCTTGCCAACGCTGTAAAACATGGCGGCACACTTCTAGTGAACTATGTTTCTATCCTACCACCCAAAAACGATTCTCCCACTTAAATGTTGACATCGTTGGACCCTTGCCTCCTTCAAGAGGATATCGTTACCTATTAACCATCATCGACAGATTTTCAAGATGGACTGAAGCAGTTCCGATGTCATGCATAACTGCCGAAGAAGTTGCTTCTACTATTCTTCAGTCGTGGGTATCCCGTTTTGGAGTTCCCCGCTTCATTACTACTGATAGAGGCAAACAGTTCGACTGTGTATTATTTTCATCCTTGACGTCCATGCTCGGCATACACCATATCAAGACCACAGCTTACCACCCTGCTGCTAACGGAGCTATTGAAAGGTGGCATCGCTCTTTGAAGTCTGCTCTTAAGGCTCAATTAACAACGGACTGGGTTCCAAAACTTCCATCAGTTCTACTTGGACTCCATTCAAACATAATTCCAGAAGTAGGAGTTTCGCCTGCACAACTCGTTTACGGTGAACCGATTACTCTTCCAGCCGATTTCTTTGAAGATTCCAAGTATACAGGTGACGTCCCTGCATTACTGACCCAACTTCAACAACATGTTAAGTTAGTTCGTCCAGTGCCATTCAGTCATCGTCACAAGAAGTCAATTTTCATACACCCGGATCTCAGAACTTCATCTCATGTATTCATTCGCCATGATGCCTTGAGAAAAACACTTCAACCAACATATGACGGTCCCTACAAAGTGATTTCAAGGAGCGACAAATTTTTCAAAGTTTTATTACCCAGAGGTGAAGATTCAATTTCAATTGATCGGTTGAAACCAGCGTTTTTATTGCATGATCACTCTCAGTCCGATGATGTTCATTCCACTATAACATCTAAGTCATGTGATCCTTTGAAAACGAGTGCATCACCGAAAATATCAGAAGACTTCAAGACGAAAGATCCTACAGCCAACCCTGAACCTCATCGTCCCAGCAATACCACTGACCGAAAAACTCGCTCTGGGCGTGTTGTGCGTTTTCCTGACAAGTACACTACCTGACATTCACGTTGTCACTGGGAGGGGAGTATGTGGCTGTGGCTCCTAATAGCCCTTTCATTTTAAAACATATGTTTTTATTTTGTTTACATTTTTTGTTTGTTTACTTCTGTTCAAGATTTTAGATTGCACTTGTTAATTAATAAAACAAAACCTTCTGAAAATCAAATCTTTGCATTCAATTCACTTAGTATTCACACCGATGGTGATGGTAGCGACAAATTCAAGTTCAGATTGATTTAAGAAAGTTTCAATTCTCACAGATATTTAATATGCATGAAAACATTGGTTGCTGGATATTTTTATTCAATTGTTGCTAAGATACAGACTATTGTTGGTTGCTACGATACTATTGTTAGTTGAAAGGACCCTGACAGTTGTTGGTTGCCTAGTTACTGTCTGTCAGTGTCTTCTGGTTGTCACAACGCCTCACCAAGACGGATTGTAAGAACTGAATCAGTCGTTAGACAGAAATACTGCATTAAAGCTATCACTTTTAAAAATTAATAAGAGCTAAAACTAAAAATGGGTCCAAAAAAGAAGGGGAAAGGAAGCAAACTGGCTCGAATGTCTGAAGAAGAAAGGATAAGGTACATGCAGCATAGGGCAGCTATTGAAGAAGAAGCGAGACGAAGAAAGGAACAACTAATTGCAACTTTTATGAAGGTAAATGGAAAAAATATAACTTTATAACATTTTACAATTACAAGTCACCATAAAGAGGAACATAACATTTTTTGTTCTTTACATAATTTCTTAATTAAAACTATTCACTTTTCCATATGGATTCAGTGCGATTCAACCTTTATTTTTTTATAACTATACTCTGTTACAAATTTCGGAATCTACAAAATTTTTGGTTTTAAGATTTCAAAAAAATTAAAAATGGGGAGAATATTTACAAAATCTGAGTAAGAGGTTGAATTCAGTCTTTTTTCAAATGTCGGTGTTGCAATCAACTATTGACCTTAAACAAAAATTGTAGTATACTACTATGTAGTATACTTTTTTGGATTTGTAATATGGCATTGAAATCTGGGGTAGCAGTAGTAATGTGGACATGATTTTCAAAATTCAGAAAAAACCTCAGAATAATGCCATTTTGTAGCTCAAGAACAAACTGCCGTAGTATTTTTAAAGAATTAAAAATCTTAACATCGCCCTCTGTTTATATTCTGAAGTGCTTGCTTTACATAAAAAAAATATCAATTTGATTTTTGATTAACAACATTTTTATGATTATGACACAAGGCATAGATAGAGAAGTGTTTCAATATCCCATTCATATAGGCTTACTTTGACTGAAAATTTGCCTCAGTACATTGAAAAAAAATTGTATAATAATCTGCCCTCTGATTTTAATAATATTGATAAATTTAGTATTTAAGAGTAAAGCTGGAAAACTTCTTGTTGACAGAGTGTATTATAGCATTCAAGAATATTTAAATGATGTCATCCATGTAGAATAAGCTGATATGTATTTTAGGCCAAGTTTTTTATGTAATTTTTATTAATTGACAATGTCACCTAGTTTTGCTGGATCGTGAAAATGTATTTTTGTGACAATAAAGTTCTTGATTCTTGGTTCTTTCCTTCCTTAGAACAAACTCAAACATGAAGAAGCTTTTATGCGGTTGAACTCAGCCAAAATCAACCAACAATGGAGGCAAATTCTGCGGAAAGTCAAGTGCAAGGAGCTAAAAGACAACATGAAGGTCAGTAATGCCCCAGATTATTCCTGATATTGATTATTTCGGGAACAAATTTAATAATTACAGTGCATTTTTGTACCAATATATTTAAAAAAAAGTTATATGAACCAAACAAAAAAAAAATTGGGGGCGCTTAACGAAATTTACAAACATTTTCAATAAAATGGAAGTATATTATCTTTTTTTTTGACTAATTTGTTCAGTTATTCCTGCCCTTTCCTTTGGAATATAATCTCTAAATTTATGTGTCAAAGCCTTTTATGGAAGTACAGTATTGATTCATGTCAAACAAAGCTGCATCTGCAGTAGCCTAACATTCACAGCAAACTTGTTTGGCGAACACAAAAATCCTCAAATGATTCTAACGAACAATTACCTACCATATGATTTATATTGGCTATAAATACCAACAAACAATTTGGTTATCCTTGAAAATTCCCCCGTCATGGAAAGAATACTTGATAGTTCCTATATTAAAACCTGGAAAGGATCCAAAAGAGGTCGGGGTCTTATAACCAATATCTCTATCTTCTACTTCGTGCAAATTAACGAAAAAACTCTTAAGCAACTGACTTTAAGTGGTTTTGGTAAAAGGTAGTTGTGTCCTCTCACCAACTCAATTTGGGTTCCAAAGGGGAAAAAGCTTCATTGATAATTTGGCAATTCTATCTACAGAAATTAAAGCGGCTTTTGCCAACAACAAGCATGTTCTAGCTAGTTACATTGATATATCTAAAGCTTGGCTTTATGTTGACTTAGCTTTATTATTTAACAGATTGCTTCAGTTGAAAGTCCCCTCACATAATATGTGTGTTTATAGCCCAACTTTACTAAAATCGATGTGTTCAATTGAAAGTTAATCAGTAATCACTAAATCACTATTTTGAAACAGGGACCTCACATAGTGGGTATTTTAACTTGAATATGAATGAGAGATGAGTGTAGGATGATTGTGGCGCGATCTTGTAGTCTTGACACATTGAAAAAATACAATGTTTATGGCTGGTTATGGATGTTTTTGGCTGTATGCTATTGTTGTGTGTCTACCTAAGTGTTTTGGTACCATTGCTTTAAAAATAAACACAATAAAGTGAAATTTAATTATTTCTATAGTATGGCAACATTTGTTTCCGTCCAAATAACTATGTAAACAAATAATGGAAGTAATATGCTAAAAAATTATAATTTGAATGATAATATAAGAAAAAGTCAGTGAAATTTAATTACAGTTTTATTATTTATAAAACTGAGAAAAATATATTTACTATATAACTGTGCGCTGTAACTTGTCAAATTGATTGTAGTTCGGTAATCAGCCGCTACGTCTGCAAGCAGCACCGTCTGGCGAGACCCAGCTGATCCACGCACACTTTTGACTAGTGCTGGGCCAAGTTTCTAAGCTCTATCTAGGATCCTGAATTTGTGACGGATGATTTATTAAAGCAATTCACATCGGCAACAAATGTTGTTGTCAGAATGGCTTTAAACCTGCAACAAATGTTGCCACTTTGAAGGAGGGATGTGTTTAGGGACTATTTATTAATTAAAACGATGAACATTGTATATTTTAGTAGAAGGCTGCATGGGTCATTACTAGAGTCGAGGTTGCACTGGATGGCAGAGCGCAGACTGGAGGTAAACACGGGGGTCGTTGCCCTGAAGGTCAGAGGCGAATGTGATCTAATATATGGGTCAACTTCCTTGTAGTTCGGGAGAGCGGTGCCTGGACCCGAGGCATTGGTTGTTTTGGGGAATTTTTAGGCTCTGTTTGAGGGTTTTTGAGTTTCTCGTTATAAAGAGTTAGAGTTGTTCTGGGGTTGAATCATTAAATTTGGTTGTAGTTGAGATTTTAAGCAAAGAAGGTTTAATTTCTGTAGCGTGTTTTATTCCAAATTTAAAAGGAACTGTTTTTATCTGAGTTTAAATTAAAGTTCCATTTGACCGGATCGCACTGCCTCGAGAATGAGTTGTCAGTCCAGAGTAGATATTTAAAAGAGAATTATTGTTTTGTATTTTTTCAAGGTTTGATTTATTTGAGAAAAGATTTGTATTATATTCTTAGAGTCGAGGTTATGTTTTGTATTTGTAGAGATAGGGTATTGATTTGATTAAAAGAAAAGTCCACTCAAAACGTGTATCTGTTATTAAGTGGAAACCCACATAATCCCTATTACTCTTAAAGTTAATAAGCTACGCTCCCAAAGTGGTGACGGGCCAGTTTGGTTCGCCATACCACGTAGCCGCGAACGTGTTAATAAAAATATTTGTTATATGTATCTGTAAGGCCACCTACCGGTATGCAGCTTGTATGTCTATGGGGGTTCATAAATAATAAATATAAATACAATTTCTGCTCAAAGGTGATGTTATCTCATTGTGGACCGCAGAAAGTGGTGTTGTCGTTCATTTCCCATCATCTGGTTGAGGGTAGTTCTAATCTCACAAAGCATTATGTCCTCGTTCCACAGACCTCGGCTTTCACTTTCGTAAAGCGACTTTTGCTATGTATAGGCACCCACAGCCCAAACGCTCAACTGGAATCCCGACTTTGTAGTTTGTACTTGAGGAAGCGCTGCCGTCATCTCCTTCTGCATCGGTAACTGATGTCTGATGTCGGCCAATCAGCCTCTTGTCAATAAATTGTCGCCAGCAGCATTTTAATACCCTCATTACTCATCCTAGAAAAACTCAAGGGTAAACTTAGGCTACAGCTATTTTGATGGTTTATAAAGCTGAACATTTAGACACCTTTGGTCAAAAAATAACTTGACTTAATAAAAGCTTGGCGAATTCGATTGAAATTTTTTTTAAAGTATTTATTTATTTTGACTTGTGTTTCAGATTTTGTGGACAACATTTGAAGAGACTGTCATAAGCAAGAATAAAATTATAGAAACACTTCTGTCAGACCTTGAAGACTCTGAAATACAGTATTCGATGATGCTGGAAAACCATGTTCAGATTGTCAATAAACTAATTGGTAATTTTTTAAGATATCTGAAATTTGTTAGAGAAATTTGGAACAAAACCAATAAACAAATATATGAACTAATTCAGAAAGTTTTGAAATGCAAAGTGGTTCTTTCTCCACAACTACTGCACATCTTTATTATCATTGGTTTGACAACGATACGTCTGTTAACGTGGTTACAGACGTGCTATGGGGTTACGGGTGTTATGGTCGTTTATGATGAAAGCTCACTGGTAGTCTCTAAAGGTATGACTAAAGGTAATTACTAAAGGTATGATTATTTAGTTTTTCCTGCTGGCCATAATCAAAACCACATCAAAATATAACATCCAGAATAAAGTAAATAAATCACACACTTGTCTTATAAAGCAACAAAGCAAGATTTGATAGTTAGCTCCTAAACCTTGAACGACCTTTGAATGATGGGTAGCTATCATTAAATGAGTGATACCTGTAACCAACAAACGGTTTGGTTGGCAGGACTGCACCAGGATCGGCTGGATTCGCTACACCGGAGCTACTCCTCGGAGAAGAATGCCCTGCTAGACGAGGCATGCCGGGAACGAGCGACAACGTGCACAGACAGCGAGTCTGCATGCGAGTTCCTGCAGACTGTCATTTTCGACATGAACTCCCGCAACGGCTCGCAGCTCCGGGCCAGCACCTCGGCCGCTGCAGCCAAGCAGGATGAGCTCCGCAACCAGGTGGGTATGTGCGGGTTTAACTTTATATGTATAAATAGAGGATTGTCGATAAGTGTTACAAAGAATTTCAGGGACTGGCGCATGGGTTTGTTCAGTAGGGACCCGACATGCAGGAAATGCGATGAAAATGATGGCAGAAGAAACTACGGATTACTTGCCGTTCCACCACTTAGGTCAGAGAGGGTCCTTGGAGGACTGGGGAGGTGTGCTTTCCTTTTTCTAAAGGAGTTTGTATGAAGGCTACAGCTGTTCATCAGGTCCCTGAACTGGGATGAACCCTCAACGGGGATTGGCTGAGTGCCTTGGAATTAGGTCTGCCCCTTGTGAGTGAATGAAGTGTTACGAATTACGTGGTCTTTGTATATAAGCCCATATGCACTAGTTTTTACAGTTTAGAGGAAAAAATAAATTGTTTACCATTAGTTATATTCTAGCTTTTGGAGAGATTACAACAAATCATATAACATCAGTTATGTGCAAGCTTGCTACTACCGTTTTGCCGTTCTGTACTTTATTTGTGGTAGGTCCTTTTAGAGTGTTTTGGTCTCTTTTAATATTCTGTGATTCTATGGGTACAGGGTAGCCGTTATGATATAGCAAACCCTTATTTTCGGCTCTCAGTGTGAAAATATACAGTAGACTTTCGATAATGTGACACATGTCGGGTGGGGACTCTGTCAAATCAAAGAAGTCATTAATTATTGTAGGTCTTATTTAAAAAATATTAAATAACCTCTCAGGAAAGGGTAAAATAAGGGTAAGAAATAATCCTCTACATTGATGTCTCTAGATGCAAAGTGAGATAGAGAAGACGGAGGAGCAGGGCGGGCTGCGGATAGAGGCGGTGTGGCGGGAGATCCAGCAGACGCTGCGGGACTACGCGGCGGACACGGCACCCAACCGGCCGCACTACAATGCACTGCGTGGCAAAGACAAGAGCAACACAGAACAGCTGCTGCGGCACTGCGACACTGTCAACAAGTACTCGGTACGTGACACACTACGCGACACAGTGTCATTAAAATGCCCCTGTCACAGCAGACCAGGGCCGGCGACAAGGGGGGGCAGGGGGAGCAAATGCATAGGGGCCCGGGCTCACAGGGGGCCCGGGCCGACCAAAAATGATTTTTAGATTTAAAACATCCGAAAGTGTAAAATGAACATTCATTGTTAAAAATTAAAATGACAGACTAAGTTTGAATGTTTTACGGCTGCTCTTTTTATTTGCGTGCTTAAGTAAATTAGCAGAGAATGATTGGTTTAGCTTCATTCTAAACCAATAATTGTAAACACTGAGGGTGGTGGCGCTACTGTGAGAAATTCTTTAGAACAAGAACCGTTGTGCCTGCCTGGCGCTGGTCGCACACGCACTCACGGGCTCCGCGCAGGCGCGGCGTGAATCGGGGCCTACCCGCCTACGTAAACGGCGTAAACTAACGTAGTTTTCGTAGGCCCCGTTACCACTAAGCCTTTCCATACATCAGATCAGGTTGCAACCTGAGCGCCAAACAACACCAACACAATACTAAGCGTATTTTTCTTTCAACCTCGTATTTCTGTGCTTGATGTTTTTATGTTCTCGTGTGATTGGTTTTATGCAATTCTGTGTTGTAAGAAGATTAATTAAGACTCTAAATTTATAAAACTTAAGGTAGGCCTAACAGAGCAAATATTTTTTTCTTCAGAAAATAGTTAAAAAAAACATTTTTGTCAACTAGTAAGCCTTATGGGTTTTTTTTTAGATTTTATGGTCCGCCGACTGACAACTACATTTTTATAATTTACATTTCGACATATAAAGAATTCTGAGTTTTCATTAAAACGGGCTTTCCAGTTGTGATTCTCTATTTTATATTAATTCAACTCTATATATTAATAGGCAAGCATGTTTCTTTTCCTCTTTCTCAGCTTGTGCGCATCGTAGGAGAAAACCAGGCATACCGTTAGAAAGTTAGTGTCCTGTAGATGAGCAGAGAATGCCATTATAATTCACATTAGTCATCAGAGCTCCGCCCTACAGGCTTTAAAGCTTCAATGTTAATCTTACGGGAGAAGGATAATTGATTGAATCATTAGACAATTGTTTCATAACAAATGCTAGCAAATCAGGAAGAATAGCTGTTATCAGTTCTGTCTGAAAAATTCTGCTTTTTTGCGGCCTTGGTTTTCCTACCCTGGCGACAGCAAAAGATTTATTACGACTTTCAACAGGATAATAATTGGCAATGTATACACAAAAGTTCACCTTTTTAGGATTAAAGTTGTTGAAGACCAAACTTGTGATTGTGGACAAGATTATGACAGTTTAAACCATATTTTTCATGCCTTCTAAATTCTCAAGATTCGAGAAATATTTTGTTCAAAGAACTTCTAAATTCTATAGCTTTATTTCCAATCAATGTGCAAAACCTTACTTTTCTTCATGGAACAAAATGTTCTGGACCCACTATTCAAATTTATAGTTCAAAACGACTTGTTTATAAAAATATTTTTGTTGTATGATGTTATATAAATTTATGTAAACTTTATATATGTTGTTCTAGGCTTAACATGACAAAACGACTATGGCCGAGATAAAGATAAAAAATTAAGACAGTTGTTTAATACCAAATGCTGGCAAATCAGGAAGAACAGATGTTTCAGTTGTGAATAATTTTAAAACTAATTGGCTAAAGATCAACTGGATTATTGGTCCAGTTTCACCAGCAGGCGGTCCCTTGTTCTCATTGAAACAGCGTGTGAATTTTATTTTAATAATGATAACACTTTATCGATGCAAAGTTAGAACTACAATCTACTCCAGACCGGGTGCGGGTAAACTGGGTTGCAGATTAACCGGGATCACAAAAAGTCAATTTCAATTTTACTCATTTTCTCAGTTTTAACAATAATACCATCATTTATCGCTCTTGTATGTTAAAATTCCTTTAGAAGAAATCTCTTTGCTAATTATTATCCGTAAATTATATGGTGGAATGGTAGTCACGTGCTCAGGGAAGTGTGAGTCAGAGCAATGGCGTGGCGAAGTACGGTGGGATGAGGCGCAATCGCCGAGTATAATGACCTTGACTGCTGGAAACACCTGTTCGCCCGCCAGGATGTACTTAAAAAATATATATATATATATAGAAAAAAATTATGACTTTGCAAGGAAGAAAGCTAGACCAAGACCTCCCCTCGGCTAGACAAGTTTTATTATGATGATGTGTGATGTTAGAATGAACATAAGCCTAATAATTCTCTATTGATTTTTATAGGTCTACTATTTTCATTGAGTTTTTAGCGAATTTCCCTATAGTGAATACGCTATTACGGTAGTAGCCATGGTAAGACCTAAGCCCGGGACCACTTTACTTTTTCATTTTGAGGTCCCCAGAAGCCAAAAACACCGTTCGTTCATTTTCATATATATGTATATATATATATATATATATATATATATATATATATATATATATATATATATATATATATATATATGTGTGTCCGTGGTACCGATAACTTTTGAAGCGGACCTCCGATTTTGATCAAATTTGGTATGAAGGTGTAAGACCAGGTCTATTTTCATGAGTTCGCGAACCAGCTTTGTCGGGTTATGGGAACGGGGTTTTATGGGGTTTCAAAGGGGTTAAAAATGGGTTTTTGGCATTTTTGGACCTAAATTTTCAAATTTAACTAAAACCATTTAAAAGAGCTTAAAAAAACAAACAATTTAGTATTTCGAATCTTTAAAATAGCTTAACTGGTTATAGAGAAAATTCAAATGAAGTTTCCCATGTTATTCTTATGGGTAAATCTTTAAAAAGTTACATATCACTTATTTATCAACATATATCAATAAAAATTTTTATGAACCTTCACTAGGTGGTGAGTAATTAAGATTTGATCAAAAACCCACATGGCAGCAAACCTACATGGCAAATCCCATGGGAATACCATGGAAAATAAGTGTATAATGGGTGCAAGAGAGATGGGGATAGGATAATAAGGTACCTGTTCCTAATCAGCTGATCAGCTGTCTTCTGCATATTTGTCAAATTTGAAATGTTTATGTTTTGGGATTTGTAAACAAATCATTCCTTTTGCATATGCAGTTTTATTACTGTTAAAAAAAGTCATTTATTGCAATATAAATATTAATATATAAATTATTAAATAAAAATAATTTACTCAAAAATATAATACCATTAAATATATTATATTTCCTTGTAAAGATTATTAATTATATAAGATAGCCAAAAAGTTCTTTGATGTTGAAACAATAATTCTTTGGAAATTCGCTGAGTACGCAGGTCTGCTGCGACGGGGGTATTTTTTTATAAACCTATACTGCTTTTGTAATAAGAAAATTAGTCGCTAAACCTCCATTTTTATTTTTTTATAATATTTATTCACCAATATATAAATAAATACAAAAAAATAAGATCATGGCTTTGGCATATTTATTTTTTAGTAAAATCAAATAATTTAAATGACAACTAGTAAATTAGCTAACAGAATAGTAAATTTGGGTTTAAAATACTGCTTGCAATGTTAACATATATCCAATATCTGGTTTTGTTGTGTTGAAGGGAAGTGAGTTTTCAAGGCAAGTAGGTTGGTTGCCTGAATCTAGGGGCCCGGACTTCATAATTGCACAGGGGCCCGAGAATCCTGTCGCCGGGCCTGCAGCAGACCTGTGAACTCAGCGAATTTCCAAAAAGAATTGGAGATTTTGTATTTTTCCCAAAAACACCATGGGAATGAGTATGTAGGTTTGGTAACTATGGGATATGTTGTTAGAAAATGTTAGTTGTTAGGAAAAATAATGGTTAGGTAAGGTAAACATTAAATTGTATCAATATTCGGCACTTTTTAATTTTCCACATAAACCGCATATGTAGGTTGGCCACCATATGGGTGTCAAAAATCACTTAAACCCTATCTAGTGAATATAAATTCTTAAGTTTACAAAGTTGTCAATTAAAAAGCTAGATACAGGGTTTTGTTAATTTCCCATAAGAAAACATGGGAAACCTGTTTATGGCTTTTCTCTGTAAGTTTTATGCTACCGTAAGTTAAAAGTTTAAAATACTATGTTGTTTGTTTTTTAGAATCTTTTAAATGGTTGTAGTTAAAATTGTTTGAATTTTTAAAATTGAGGTCCCAAAATGCCAAAACCCATTTGTTGACCCCTTTGAAACCCCATAAAATCCCGTTCCCACAACCCAATCATGCTGGTTTGCGAACTCATGAAAATAGACCTGATCTTAAACACTTTCTTACAAAATTTCATCAAAATCAGAGGTCCCCATCAAAAGTTGTTGTTACCACACGGACACACACACTCATAATAGATGAAAATTAACAAATGGTGTTTTTGGCTTCTGGGGACCTCAAAATGAAAAATTAACATGGTCCTGGGCTTAAAAATAAGTATAAGAATCCTTTAGGGCTACTGTAATAGCTTATTACCAACAGGAAAATTCTCTAAAAAAATACAGTAGAACCGCACATACTCGACTCTAGATAAGTCCACATCTCGTATGTGACTCACTAATTACAGTTCACAAGTTTTTTTCTGCCTAATCAATAATATTTAATTGAACGTACGCTTTTAAATTCCATAACATGCAATTCCATCACAATTGCAGTCTCTTTTTCGTATAGGACCACCGTTGTCACTGCTATTTCATTTTTCAGTTGGTATTTAAGGCTCTTGATGGAGTTAAATTGCTAGCATTCGCTTTTCCTCAGTCCGAGTTTAATGGGAGTCGGCGGGTCCCAGCAACTCGACTTTCAACAAACTTGCCACTGCCTAAGTCGTCATTGCGTTGAGTTTTTGGGTTTTGCTGTACCATAGTAGATTCATGATTAACCATCACTCTGAACAGCCACTCTCGGTTATCTGTTAATGCATAAATTTGCATTTTTACACTTGTGTTGCAATTGAGGCCTTGTCAAAAGTGTATGATAATGTAAATAATTATATTATTGTACATTTTTAAAACCTTTTAAACCTATTTATTAGCGAATTTCCCTATAGGGAATACGCTATTACCATAGTAGCCATGGTAAGAACTAAGCCAGAGACCACTTTACTTTTTCATTTTGAGGTCCCCAGAAGCCAAAAACACCATTCGTTCATTTTAATATCTATATATATATGTGTGTGTGTGTCCGTGGTACTGATAACTTTTGAAGGGGACCTCCGATTTTGATGAAATTTGGTATGAAGGTGTAAGACCAGATCTATTTTCATGAGTTCATAAACCGCATTGTCCTGTTGTGGGAACGGGGTTTTATGGGGGTTTTAATGGGTTTTTGGCATTTTTGGTCCTAAATTTTCAATATTCATCAATTTTAACAAAAACCATTTAAAAGAGCTTAAAAAACAAACAATTTAGTATTTTGAATCTTTAAAATAGCTTAACTGGTTATAGAGAAAATTCAAATCAAGTTTCCCATGTTATTCTTATGGGTGAATCTTTAAAAGGTTACATATCGCTTATTTATCAACATATCTTAATAAAAAATTTTATGAACCTTCACTAGGTGGTGAGTAATTAAGATTTGATCAAACACCCACATGGCAGCAAACCTACATGCTAAATCCCATGGTATTCCCATGGAAAATAAGTGTATAATGGGAGCAAGAGAGATGGAGATAATAAGGTATCTGTTCCTAATCAGCTGATCAGCTGTCTTCTGCATATTTGTCAAATTTGAAATGTTTATGTTTTGTTATTTGTAAACAAATCATTCCTTTTGCATGGAAGCTTTGGATGTGCACTTTTATTACTGTTAAAAAATAATTTATTGCAATATAAATATTAATATATAAATTATTAAATACAAATAATTTACTCAGAAATATAATGCCATTAAATATATTATATTTCTTTGTAAAGATTATTAATTATATAAGATAGCCAAAAAGTTCTTTGATGTTGAAACAATAATTCTTTGGAAATTCGCTGAGTACGCAGGTCTCCTGCGACGGGGGTACTATACAGATTTATTAACTTTTAAGTCATATTTACAGCTTATTTATTATATTTAAAATATTTATTTTATATTATGTAATGTTATAATAATTAAATAGACAATTTAAAGGCCCCTGGTAGCTTTCAGCTTTCCTATTTCTATACGATTTTAGTACTAAAGGGCCAGTAAGTCAATGAGAGCTTTGAAGTGTGCTACTTTTCATAATATACTGTGTTGTAGGATATGATCGTGGATTTGAAGCAGCAGCTTGTTTCAATGCAGTGTTCGCAAACTGTAAAACTAAAGGAGCTTAAGGAGGAGCAAAGCGACTTCCTTGCACAGTTTGACAGACTTCGACAATCCGTTAACCACAATCAAGCAAGGGACAAGGCAAAGTTGACGACGTTAGCTGTTGTTAGCAGCGACGTCATAAAGGTGTGCAATGGGAGATTTGACTGAATTCCAAATGTGTTTCATGGGTTTCATGTTATTTACTTATGATGTATTAGAATGTAAATCTTATTTACTCAAAAGATACTGCATTTACATATTCAAAACACATTTCTCTGTATTTTTCAATCAATTTTAAAATCTTAAGTTGAAAATTAAGCTATCACTTTATAATGTGTGATTAATAATTCTGTTGCTAGCTGTTTTGGACAGTTGCCCAATATCCTTGAATTGTAAGATACCGTGCTGGCTTTTGGAGTGTAAAATATCTATCGTGTCTGAACTCCCCGCATGTATAGTCTCTTCTCCTTTTGCAAGGTTTGTTGTATGGACAAAACTTAATCATCTACTTTCAATTATTTGTTTTAAATGCATTTTGGAAGGATTAAAAGTATAACCACAATTTTCAATGACCCTTCATCACTCACTTCTAACTTCATCTAACTATGAAATAGTTAAAACCTTAAACAAATTTTGCCAACAAAGTTAGGAAGGGTCTTGAGAAGGAATCATTTAGTGAATTTTCAAAACCGCTCTATTTTTAATTCCTTATATTCCATCACAAAGGAGTTAAGTAAAAATAACTGTTGATACCCAAATTTTATTATGATCTGCCCTGAAATTTTCTTTGTAGAGGTACACATACTGTACTTGTATTTTATTATATTATAATGTAATATAGAGGGTTATGTTGAATATGTTTTGAAAAATTTTATATATTCTACTCTACTATATATTTTTCAGGACTTAACAAAGCTCTCTCAGAAAGTAGAAACTATGCTCCAATTGGCAGCAACTTGCCAAAAGTTTTTATCAGAGGAAGAAAAGCTCAACAATTATAGAGAAATTATGAAGAGAAATGAAAAAGAAGAAGAACAAGATGAAGTGGTAAATGAGGTTGTTGTTTCCATTGACCAAATAAGCACCTTGACACGTTTACTTTAATAAATTAATAAATAATGTCTATTTAAAATATTTATTTTTCAGCTGAAAACAATTGGGGTATTTAAAACCGTAAAACTTTTGTTTAGAAATATTTTTATTGTATGCGTTGAAATTTTTTATGATGTCCTATGTATTGCACAATGTAATGGGTTTTTGGCTTTCGGTTATCAAAAAAAATCATCAATGCTTTGTTTTTGTTTTGGGTATTACAGGGATCTGTATTGAAGTTGAAATTTAGAACATCTGATTTTTAAAACAGATTTTTTGTAAAATAAAACAGATAAAGGTCTGTGGCTGTAAAAATTCTTGAAGAGTTGAGGTCTACAATGATCAAAGTGCCCGAATATTTGACCTAACCGTTCGCTTTTAAAGAATCAAAACATCATTGACTCTGCCACAATTGAACCAGAGTGACCATATCCCACTACCCCACGGTTTATCGAAAAAGGAGTATCTTTGTCAACAATTTATAATTTTATTTGTTGATCGACATATTAAGTGTTCTTTTAAGCCAGTTTTTAAAGCGATACTAATACTTTTTGCCTCCTAAAGCTCTAGTCGATACAACTTATGCACAGTACATTCACATTGTTGTTGTTTATTTGTGTGGATGCAGTTTTACGGTAGCTTTATCCTCCAAAGCGTCACCAATATCGTCTAACACAATGGGACAGTTGTCTATCCTTTATTCATTTTTATTGTTTTTGCCCCAAGATTGACTGATTACTAGTGGTTTAAATATCTTTATCGGCATCAATCCTATTAGTTACTTGGGGTGGTTGAAGTATTCAACACCACTGTGTCATGTTCACACCCAAATGAGAATTGTTTTACAAAACTGTGACCGTTGCTAATAAGTTGTTGTGCAAAACTAGATTTTTGAGTGTCTAATTTGAGGTCAGGCTTGTGCTCTTTAAATCTAGTTACAATCATTTGCCCAGCGAACATGACACAATGGTGTTCATCTCTTGGTTACCCATCAAGTTAATCATATTGAAGACGATAAAGTTACGTGATCCACTAGTTTGTTATTCGCGTGCTGATGCAAGTTGTTCCCTAGGAGGAGGAGGTTCCATTGAGCGAGATGGGCCACTTCTGGCGGCAGTACAACGGCACGGTGCTGGACTGCGAGCGGCTGCGCGCGGAGAAAGAGACGTACACAGCAGAGAACAAACAGCTGCGGCGGATACTGCGCCACTACCTCAACACCCTGGCGCGGCCCACCTCCGTCCCCCGCGCTCAGGCGTGAAACATCATTGTAACCTCCACCTTCATTGCAGACTGTTATGTTTACGCATTCCAAACTTTGCAACTCTTTTAAAACTTATTTGCAGTTATTAATCTTATCCTAATATTAGTGTAGAGTGTTATGCTAATTGATGATTCGCTGTTCCCAGAGTGTTATCATTTTTACTTAGATTTTAAAACTTCACCAAGGTCTCATGCACATAGTAATATGTTTGTTGGCATTTAAATACTCAGTTTGTGTTTCACAATTGTAAAAAATCAACAACTTTGGGTATCGTTTGGCAATGTGTGATAACAACATTTTCATTGACAACGACAAGACACAATCGCTTTTCTAGTCCTCATTGATGATTTTTATGGACCCTCAATCACAATGTATACTTACTAGTTTGATTTTTAACTATATAAATAAAGATTTGACCACATTAAAATGAATTAATGGCATAAATGGCTAACCTTAAACCTTAACGTCCTTTTTTTTGGATTTTAATATTAAAGTTTCAAGATTTTATGATTCAAAATTGCCTCTGTCATTGTAATGCTTCTAAAATTATTGCAACCAAAGAAGCAAAAATGTTGAGCTTTCTCTTACAATTTTAGCATTTAGTATTCCAATGTTTCCTGAGATATCAAGGAAAATTACTTCTATCATATAGCCTTAGATGGTGCTCAGATGCTACAAGAAAGCAGGTGGAGGTTCATCTGTGGTTTGTGTGACCAATTAAATTTTTTATTTTGATGGCTTAACCTTTAGACTGTGAAATTAACAATGATTTTTGTTACCTTAGTTCCATCAACCTATAGGGTTTTGACTGAGTTAAGGTACTTTAAATAACCCACTGTTACATGTCTACTGGCTTGTGACGTGAGATGTCTAGTGCACAGTTACTGGTAAATCTGGCCTAATTGTTGCTGGGGAGTCGAACCGTTATAAAACCAAACTCAAACATAAATAGCCATAAAATAATCTATAGGTATATTGCACATTTTGGTTTTCGAATAAATAAATCGCTTGGTAGGCTAAACTATTTTGTTTCATTGCCCTTGTTTCCAAAGTATCATTTCTAATTGATTTACTTTGTCTTTTTGTTCAATTTCAAATCTTGACTTCTGCCTGAAAACATTTGAACAATTCTTTTGCTACTTGGACTAAAATATACAATAAAATGAACTTATAGTATTCATTGTGACCCTGGATTGGAATATATTATAATGAAATAAAATTACCTTATCCAATCACTGGTTATCAAAAGACAACATGTTTTGTTCCTTAGAACTTCTTCAGGTCACTAAAGTAAAAAAAGGTATGAAAAACGCACTAATCTATAGTATGCAACTACCACATAATCCAATGTATTATTACATTGTGGTTTGTCAAATGATTCAATAAAAGGTTGTCCCAGTCACTAAAACTAAAAGTTATGATAGTGAATAGCCAAAATAGCCTAATTAAAATTAATTAATTGACACTGATCAGGGGGAGGGGGGTTTCCCCTGACTAGTTTCGCAATATTTTGAGTTTTATCAATTTTTTCATTAAAATGAATTTAGGTTCATTAAATTTCAGTATATTTTGTTAAACTCCATTAAACCAAATAGTATGACTTTATTTAATTGTTACTTTTATTACATTTCAATTATATTTCAATGTAGAGGGTGTTTATAAAGGAATGCCGGATTTTGAACGGCCACTACTGAAAAGGTTATAAAAATACTTAAAAGATAAAAATGTCAAATTGAAAAGGAAAAACTAAATTGTTTCATACCTTAATACAGTTCAATGTATACGTTTATTTGTTGCTCTGCAGACATCAAAGTGGTATATTCTTTTTCTTGCCAAGTGTTGAGCAGCA
This sequence comes from Neoaliturus tenellus, assembly GCA_030545055.2. Classification (NCBI taxonomy): domain Eukaryota; kingdom Metazoa; phylum Arthropoda; class Insecta; order Hemiptera; family Cicadellidae; genus Neoaliturus; species Neoaliturus tenellus. Next base: position 310,409,135 of record CM061531.1, on the reverse strand, counting down.
TCTCCAGTGTTACAGTCTTGATCGCTGTTGAAATTCACTCATGCAGATGTCTCACGTCTTGAATTTTTCTGCCCAATGTTCTTTATGTAACTCCAGAAACAAAGTCAAAAGGGAAAATCAGGACTCATGGGAGGCCAGGGAATGGGCGCATACCTACCTGCCTATCCAACCATTTGGAAATCTAGGTTGTTGTTCAAAAACCTGGGAAATTTTTCAGCAGAAATCAGAAATCGAATACTGCTGAAAAATCAATCTGCAGTATTAATGCAGAGCCACAAATGAACCTCAGTTGAAATAGATGAAGAATGAAGGTACAAAAAACCTGGGTTTTTCATATTCAATTTGATATTTTAATTGTTTAAATATCTCTAAAACTTGTTCAGTTTTAGTGCCTGTTAAAAATCCCGGTATTCTTTTATAAACACCTTGTATTTCATGATATTAAATCAAATTTTATTTCACTTAAAGTTTATTATGAAAAAGTAAAAGTTGTCTTGCTTGTTTTAAGAGACCCTATGAAAATACTTAAAATTGCATGTGCAGAAACAATTGAATTAGTCAGTATTCAAATCAAATCAAATATTCTCTATTCCATAGATACATTTGTACAAAAATTTATACAAGTGTATTATCTGCTTCAAGTCAATTTTTAAAAATACGGTACAGTTAGATTTTACTGAAAACATGAGATGCAGCAAATTAGCAAATTATTCATGTTACTAAAAAGATGATTCAAGATATTCTTCCATGTTATAGAAACAGTGTTCAATTAAAAACTTCTTAACAACTACTTTAAAATAATTTAATGGTAACTCTTGTCCACTTACAGGTAACTTTTTAAACCGTTTAGATGCAATGAAATTAAAACATGCTTGAGTGGTGGCATATTTCTCTCCATTAAAATATTTGTTTTAAGTCAAAAAGCCAAAAGTCAAAATTCTCATAATTCATAGAGAACAGAGATAATGTCAAGTGTATATGTTACAATAGTATGGTGTGTTTGTCAATGGACAGGTGAAATGATTTTGTCATCTTTGTAGGAACTCGGTTTCAGTATAGAAAGGGTGGTCAAGCAGCCAGAGCCTGAGCTGTTTCTTGAGTCTTGAGGGTGTTACGGTTCTGGGAGATGATTTAAGTAAAGAGCTCCTCTGGATGATCGTTTTTTTCTCGAAGAGGCTCTAGATGATGAGGTGGAAGGGTGAAATTTGAGGTGTTTCTGGTGTTGTACTGATGGATGTCTCAGTTACCACTGTTGAGTGGTAACTGCATATAGAATGGTTTCTTGTAGGTACAGGAAGAGAACTGTGAGGATTTGCAGGTGTTTGAAGGAATCTCTGCAACTCTCTTGATAGGAGAGACCCGCTATGCATCTAATTGCTCTTTTTTCTGCTGGATAAGGACTCTCAAGCGTAGTACCGTATGTGCTATAGGCACCCATGTTGCTGAAGGTGTGATTCAATCAAGGCATAGTAAGCTCTAGCTGGGTCCTGGTGCATATTTGTTTCATTCTGCGGATATTATGATATCCGCATGAGGTCATGAGGCCAGATCATGCTTATTTCACAGCTCCATTCTTATTTCTGGACCAATTTCAAAGTTTCAGTTTAAAAATCATCTTATTTAATACTTTAGCAATAAGATTTTTCTTATTCTGAAGAACATGAGCCCTAGAGAGAGAGTTAAAGGGATAGAGCGATTATTTTGCCGGCGCAGTCAAGTGGCCGTTACGGGAACTACCTTAATACGGTTCGCATTGTTACACAACCACTTTGAGGGAATTATGGCCGGCCTTGGCCCAAGGGAGAGCTGCAGAAATGCCTTCAAAACTGCAAATGTGTTAACAGTCATTGGCCTATACATAAAAGAAGTCATACTATATGCCACAATCGAACAGCTGCAACGAGGCCATGATATACACACATACAACACCCGGCATGCATCAAACTTTCACCTCCCTCTACATCACACTGCATCATACGAGAGGAAACCATCATACATGGGGAGAAAACTCTTCAACCTCCTACCAGAAGATCTAAAGATGCTGAACATGAAGAAATTGAAGACAGCCCTGACCAACTGGCTCATCGACCGACCATTTTACTCCATCGATGAATTCCTGGACTGGAGGAAGAATGAAGAACCTGGACTGGCCTAATGAAGAAAAAAAAAACTATGTAAAATTGACGCCATTGCATTTCTCTATGTTATGTTAATAAAGAATTTGTCTATTGTCTATTGTCTATTGTCTATTGAGGGTGAGAAACAATATCCAGTATTTGGTGTAAGACACTGTGGCTGAAGCCAGACCAACCTGTGGCTGTGTGTGACCTGTGGCTGTGGGTGCTGTTGCACTTCAGCACTTGTGAGACCCAAGGCTCAGGTAGATAATGGCAAGGGATTAGACTTTGCTGTGGAATGTAGGCCTTTAATTAATAGATGCTGTTAACCAGATCCTATGGGTGTTATTGACTAAACGTCCACAGCCTGCGCACCTATAGCAGTTTCAACGGCTGCCGCTAGAGGTTGTTTACCCTTTTACTTTCTCCCCCTATACCATAGTATATGGAGAAAGTATTGTTTTCGTAAAACACTTCGCATTAGTTTGATGATGTATATATCCATTTTGGAGCCCCCTTTCCCCCTATAAATGTATATATTGAGAAAGTATTGGTTTAGTCAAAATTTAAAAATTTGAGTTGTTGGGAAATTTATCTGTTTTGGTGCCCTCTGAGTCCAAAAAAGTGCTTTTCGAGTGATGTCTGTGTGTGTGTGTGTGTGTGTGTGTGTGTGTGTGTGTGTGTGTGTGTGTGTGTGTGTGTGTGTGTGTGTGTGTGTGTGTGTGTGTGTGTGTGTGTGTGTGTGTGTGTGTGTGTGTGTGTGTGTGTGTGTGTGTGTGTGTGTGTGTGTGTGTGTGTGTGTGTGTGTGTGTGTGTGTGTGTGTGTGTGTGTGTGTGTGTGTGTGTGTGTGTGTGTGTGTGTGTGTGTGTGTGTGTGTGTGTGTGTGTGTGTGTGTGTGTGTGTGTGTGTGTGTGTGTGTGTGTGTGTGTGTGTGTGTGTGTGTGTGTGTGTGTGTGTGTGTGTGTGTGTGTGTGTGTGTGTGTCAGGATGTAAACAGAGCTAGAGGATGCCCTAATGGTCCGATTTTGGTGAAATTTGGTATGTAGGTCCAAACGCACAATAATTCCAGGCGTTTTTTTTCATTTTTTTTGAATTTTTGATTTTTAAGGGTATTTTACCCCCAAAAACCCTCAAAAATCGTGAAATATTCAAATTTCTCTGAAACGGCTCTAACGATTTTGATTAAAATTCTGTGGTTTATTAAGCTTAAAATGGTGAATAAAATGACACCACCCGCATCTCCGAGAAAATGCTCTTTCAAAAGTTATGGCGTAATAACTTTCAAAAACCAATTTTTTGGATTTTCAAAATAGCTGTTATTTTGAAATAAATTTTACTTATCCCCATTAAATCAAGCTCAAAAAACTAAATAATCCAGTATTTTAAATTTTTGCTCTATGTCAAGTGGTTGCGGAGAAAATTCAATTTTTCATTTAGCGGTAAACGCAGTACGTTGTTAAAAGTCACAGACCAAGAGTATGTTCAAACTCACGCTGCTCAGCTGGTAGCTATCCGACTGAGTCATCAAGACATTAATGTTTGTTGGGAGAAAGTATGTGTCAGTTAACTGATACCGTTTATTTTAAACTCTTAACAATAAGTTTTTTACAAAACGAATTTTGCCATTATAGGTAAACTATTTATACTCTCTATCAATTGACACTAAATTAATGGTACAGGATGTACAATAAGTAACTTATTCAGACCGGAAACCGTTAATTTAAAAACATAACCCCTATGATATTTTTGGATTGTACAAGTAATTTTAAGACAACTTTACAGTTTAATTTGTGCTCCTTATCTTATTCTAATGGTTTAGTAGATAATAGCAGTTGAAACTTGGGTTTTCTTATTAGAATAACATGGGAAAAATTCCCATCTCTTATCTTTGAACATTTAACATTAAACAACAGAACTGTTAATGTATGAAAAGTCTTAGGAACTCATTTTAAATAATATTCCATCGTAAAACATTGATTATAACCTAACAAGTTTTACTTTTCCATACAATTTCAATAATCGTCGTCATATTGTAAATTTTATGCAAAAGTAAAAATAATTTATGAAAAAACTGATAATTTACAATGGAACAATATTAAAAGAAGAGGCTAAGACACTTTGTGCTGGGACAAGTTTGTTTAACCGTAAATGTTCAGAGATAAGATGATGCATTTTAACATTTTTCTATGTTCTTAAGGGAAAAATATAAATTTAAACCACCATTTAAACCGTTAGGATTATGGGTACAAATTAAATTGTAAAGTTGTCTAAAATTACAAGTAGAATCAACAAATTTTATAAAAAGTGGGGGTTTGTGTTTAAAATTAGTAACTTCCGTTCTGTAAAGCGACTTTTGGTACACACTGTACATTGAAAATACTAGATCTGATCGAATGACATGATTTGTTTCTTTGTAGGTGGGGGTGTTTAACTAATTTCTAATTATTAGGCAACACCCACCACAGTTAAGGGGACCCTTATTCCAAGCTTGCCGAACACAGAATAATGGTGAACAGCACAAGGTAGAATGGGCCTCGGCATCGACAAGCATTTGGTTCACTGAACCTAAATGGAAACAGCGCAATATACTGGAGGCAGCGTGAATATGGTGGTTCACTTTAACTATATATCACAGCCCAGCGCCACGCTCCATCCGATGTTTGTACCATATTGGTAGAGAAGAAAATCCTATACTATAATACGAGCAATGTTTAAAGGGATGTGTGTTCCACGATCTCGAAATATAGCGGGTAGATTTTGCTTAAACTTTGCATTTAAGAATGTTTTGTCCCAAAAGTAAGTTTAGGAACAGCCTCAATCCCAGGAAAAATCGAATTTGGTCTAAATTTAAGTTTAAAAACGTAATTTTTAACATTGGTCTTATGGGTTGCTCTTTTGGTAACGAAATAACAAAAAAAAGGTATACAAATATAAAGGAACATTAATGTTAAGTAGTCTTTTGGAAACAGCGGTTAACTGTGAAGAGGTATAGATGGTTTTTGGTGGAAATTTAGTAGCTTTATTACCACGACACTATAACAAAAGTGAATTAAAACCAACGAGCAAGGCTCGGTTAACCTAATACTTAAAAGAAATCAAGAAGTCAAGACAATTGAACTCCCGGCCGCCCCCTACTGCTTATCAGCAAGATAACCCACCGGACAGGTCAGTCACTGTAAGGTGCTCTACATTTCCTTCTAGTCCAGGATCTGACAATACATTCCGTAGGAAAATCGCGTATAGTCAATTTGACTTTTTTAGTTGAATATATGTGTCTTAGGAAGTGTTTTGCACTTAGGTGTCATTTCGGCATCTGGTAGGTTTACCCTCTATGACGTCATCAAGATGGCGGAAAGTGATATTTTTTAATTGCGTATATTTCAGATGTTATTTATCGGATTTGGATAATTTTTTGTTTGTTTTAAAGCTTATCAAAAGATTTATCTTTTTTGTATTTACTATTTTCTTATGCACTCATTAGTTTTTCCATAATATTTAAAAAATTGAATTTTAAAAATAAATTTTGTAAATTTTTGCTTATAACTTGTTTACTAGTGAGAAATTGGCAATTTTACCTCTAATCAAAGTTGTTTTTCTTTTAATACCCTTTCTAATGATACCACACATGGGGGGATAAATCCTAGGAATAATACAGAAAAACGCCTGAAACACCGATGCGATCGCTACAATTGGTACGTGCCTGAACAATGGTACATGTATCATTTTATTGTTGCACTAGCTGTTTCCCGTCACGGCTTCGCCCGTGACTGAATTTATTTTTAGGTAATAAAATCTTTAAAAGAGCAGCAAAATCTTCTTTCTTAAGAATGGCATTGAAACAACAAATTACTGTGTGTTGAGCTCTGAAGGAATTTTGCAAAACATTTTCTTAATGAGAACCACTGAGCAAAAAAAAAAAAAAAAAAAACAACCATGTCTATTTTCAACCCCGTAGGCCCTACAGTCATTTTAAAATCATGTAGGGCGGAGCCCTAAAGAACATAAAAAACTATATTTCTAAAACTGTTTCTTAGTAAACACCTATATTAGCAAAACATAACATAAACGTTATGGTAACTTTAAGGATTTGTGGGGGGAAGCCCCTGGAATAATTTTGAAGTCCTATGGGGCGAAAAAGCACTTTGAAAACTATATTTGCGAAGCCGTTTCTAAGTGAGCACCTATTTGGAAAACGGAGCATCCACGTTAGATTTAATCCCTTAGCATATATGCAATTTTATGTTCTTTGGGGTGGAGCCCTAAAGTAAATTTGCTAAATTGTTTCTTAGTGAGCAACAATGAGCATGTCCATGTCAACTTTCAACCCCGTGGGCCCAAAGTAAATTTCAAGACTTGTGTGGACGGAGCCCTAAAGAATTTCAAAATATACACTTTTTTGAAATTCCTAAGCTAAGGGGAACGTCCATGTCAAATTTCAACCCCGGAGGCCATAAAATATTTTTGAAGTCCTGTTGGGCAGAGCCCTAAAGAACTTCAAAAACTATATTTGCAAACCGTTTCTTAGTAAGCACCCATGAGCAAAGAGAATGTTCATGTCAAATTTCAACCCCGTGAAGGCCCTAATGTAATTCTGAAATCCAGAGGAGAAGAGCCCTAAAGTGCTTTAAAAACTATATTTGCAAACCCTTTTCTTAGTGAGTGCCCATGAGCAAAGGGAATCCTCCATCATATTTCAACCCCGTGGGTCCTATAGTACTTTGAAAGTCCAGTGGGGTGCAGACCTAAAGGGCTTCAAAACTATATTTGCACAACGTTTCTTAGATTAGATAGATAATACCTATGAGCTAAGAGAATCGTCCTTGTCAAATTTCAACACGTAGGCTATACAGTAATTGTCAGCTTCTTTGAGGCAGAGCCCTAAACAATTTTGAAAACTATAATGGTAAAACAGCTTCTTAGTGAGCACTCATGAGCAAAGAGGAACGTCCATGTCAAAAATTTCAACCCCGCTAATGCCCTAAAGTAATTTTTAAATCCAGTGTGGCGGAGCTCTTAAGTGCTTCAAAAACTATATTTGCAAAACCGTTTGTTAGTACCTATAAACAGTAAAAAAGTATATATAGTAATAAAATAATATACGAATATTATACGAATAAAATAATAAAAATATACGAAATAAAATAAACTGAACTCAATACAACCAAAGTACACCAGACTAAAAGTAATAGTGCATCACTATAATCTTGACAAAGTCAAACATAAATAAACATTATATCTCACACCTGGTTAATTCTATGCTTATAAGCATTTTCTTGAATGAATCATCATGTGGCAGATGTAAACAAACCTAATTCAATTTCCATAATCATATGTTAGAATACAAAAATGTTGCTTCCATAAGAATAACATGGTAACTTTGAGGACGTCTAGGGCGTAGCCCTTTGTGAATATTAATATGAAAATAGTCAGACTTTCCTATTTTGAGCCTAAAGATTGAGTATACCAAATTTCAGTACTCTCCAGGCAGCACACTATGTATCATATACGTAAATATTTGGTATCAACGTATATTGAACGTATTGGTATTAATGATATAGATCGTATACATATTATATATCAACAAATAAATATTTTTTTAGGAAAACGAAAAATACGGCTAATACATCAAAACGAAAATAAACCAAAATATTCCATCGTAAATGTTGTATTAAGTAACTTTTTTAAGTTTATAAGATTTGCTAGAAAGAGATACGATCTGTATACAATATGTTTGTTATTCCTATCTGAAACATGGTTGGACGAAAATCCGCCAGAGTCGCGGTTCGTCGTTGTCTTTCTCCTTTCTCCATCTGGCGGTTTCGGTGTCATGGCGGACGGCGGACTGCTAGCTGTCAAATTGTGGATTCTGTCTGTCTGCTTAGCTCTTGACTTAAACTTGAGGTAAGTTGGAAATATATTAGCTAGTATGTCATGAGTTTTATGTATTATTTATCTGTTTGTAGTTATTGTTGAGGTAAGAAATAACCAAATGGTTTAAAGGTTAGTTCTATTGTTAGCCTGCCTTTGACAACCTCCAAATTTAACTTAAGGTCTGACAGGTTTTGAAAAGTATGGCTGTGAAAGTGGCAGTAAGCTAGCAATAAGGTTTTTAAATGGCCGTGTTGTCCCTTTAAATTTTCCTGTGGGCTCTTTAAATCATGACATCATCATGACGTCATCACCACAACAGATTGAAACAAGATGGCTGCCAACATAACCTCAAAAGGAACGCAAGGTGATTATAGTAAGTTTAAGAGAGCAAAGTCAAAGTAAATATGAATTTTAACAAAATACTGGCTTTATTTATATAACTTGTTGCATATAAGACTCATTTAATCAATTTTGAAAAAAGATATGGAAAAGGTAAATAAACCACTATATTTTACTTTCCTTCCTAAAACATGATTCCTAACCTCAAATGTGACAGCTAGCAATAGATTGTTTTGTACTGACTTTGTTTCATTGATTTGGTATTATAAGGAATATATATCATTGTTTTTAGGAAGGCCTAGGTATATCTTATGAATGACAGTCGAGCAGTATCAAAAGTACAATAATTAATTCCTAGGCCTACGTAAAACTTTAATCTATTACCGCTACTGTGACCATAGTGTAAGGTCCTAAAAAAAGTCATTTTGCGGAAAAACTAACCGTTTCAGCATGGTGTAACTGCACATATTGGTAGATATACAACCACACTACATCATGATTACATTCATTATTAGGGGCCAGGCCTTTAAAGAACTTATTGCTGGGCTTCCATAAGCTGAAAATTTTGAGACCAAATTGTGATCCAGTAAAACACGACTCTTTAAACAATTAATCCTACGGGTTTTCTTACCCTTTATCAGTTAAATGTTAAGAATAAGAGTTAAGATAACCAAACACTAACCATCAATCACTATTTTTATCATTTAATGTAACTTTAGGCCATTTCTGAAGATGTCCACAATCGCCACAGCGACCGTAGTGCAAGGTCCTACAAAAAGTCATTTTGAGAAAAAACTAACCGTTTCAGCATGATGTAACTGCACAAACTGGTACATAGACAACCACACTACATCATGATTACATTCATTATTAGGCACCAGGCCTTTAAAGAACTTATTGCTGGGCTTCCATAAGCTGATAATTTGAGACCGAATTGTGATCCAGTACAACACGACTCTTTAAACAATTAATCCTACGGGTTTTCTTACCCTTAATCAGTTAAATGTTAAGAATAAGAGATAAGATAACCAAACAATAACCATCAATCACTGTTTTTATAATTTAATGTGACTTTAGGCCATTTCTTAAGATGTCCACAATCGCCACTGCGACCGAAGTGCAAGGTCCTACAAAAAGTCATTTTGAGAAAAAAATAACCGTTTCAGCATGGTGTAACTGCACATATTGGTAGATATACAACCACACTACATCATGATTACATTCATTATTAGGCACCAGGCCTTTAAAGAACTTATTGCTGGGCTTCCATAAGCTGATAATTTTGAGACCGAATTGTGATCCAGTACAACACGACTCTTTAAACAATTAATCCTACGGGTTTTCTTACCCTTTATCAGTTAAATGTTAAGAATAAGAGATAAGATAACCAAACAATAACCATCAATCACTGTTTTTATAATTTAATGTGACTTTAGGCCATTTCTTAAGATGTCCACAATCGCCACTGCGACCGAAGTGCAAGGTCCTACAAAAAGTCATTTTGAGAAAAAAATAACCGTTTCAGCATGGTGTAACTGCACATATTGGTAGATATACAACCACACTACATCATGATTACATTCATTATTAGGCACCAGGCCTTTAAAGAACTTATTGCTGGGCTTCCATAAGCTGATAATTTTGAGACCGAATTGTGATCCAGTACAACACGACTCTTTAAACAATTAATCCTACGGGTTTTCTTACCCTTTATCAGTTAAATGTTAAGAATAAGAGATAAGATAACCAAACAATAACCATCAATCACTGTTTTTATAATTTAATGTAACTTTAGGCCATTTCTTAAGATGTCCACAATCGCCACTGCGACCGAAGTGCAAGGTCCTACAAAAAGTCATTTTGAGAAAAAACTAACCGTTTCAGCATGGTGTAACTGCACATATTGGTAGATATACAACCACACTACATCATGATTACATTCATTATTAGGCACCAGGCCTTTAAAGAACTTATTGCTGGGCTTCCATAAGCTGATAATTTTGAGACCGAATTGTGATCCAGTACAACACGACTCTTTAAACAATTAATCCTACGGGTTTTCTTACCCTTTATCAGTTAAATGTTAAGAATAAGAGATAAGATAACCAAACAATAACCATCAATCACTGTTTTTATAATTTAATGTGACTTTAGGCCATTTCTTAGATGTCCACAATCGCCACTGCGACCGAAGTGCAAGGTCCTACAAAAGTCATTTTGAGAAAAAACTAACCGTTTCAGCATGGTGTAACTGCACATATTGGTAGATATACAACCACACTACATCATGATTACATTCATTATTAGGCACCAGGCCTTTAAAGAACTTATTGCTGGGCTTCCATAAGCTGATAATTTTGAGACCGAATTGTGATCCAGTACAACACGACTCTTTAAACAATTAATCCTACGGGTTTTCTTACCCTTTATCAGTTAAATGTTAAGAATAAGAGATAAGATAACCAAACAATAACCATCAATCACTGTTTTTATAATTTAATGTGACTTTAGGCCATTTCTTAAGATGTCCACTTGTAATCGCCACTGCGACCGAAGTGCAAGGTCCTACAAAAAGTCATTTTGAGAAAAAACTAACCGTTTCAGCATGGTGTAACTGCACATATTGGTAGATATACAACCACACTACATCATGATTACATTCATTATTAGGCACCAGGCCTTTAAAGAACTTATTGCTGGGCTTCCATAAGCTGATAATTTTGAGACCGAATTGTGATCCAGTACAACACGACTCTTTAAACAATTAATCCTACGGGTTTTCTTACCCTTTATCAGTTAAATGTTAAGAATAAGAGATAAGATAACCAAACAATAACCATCAATCACTGTTTTTATAATTTAATGTGACTTTAGGCCATTTCTTAAGATGTCCACAATCGCCACTGCGACCGAAGTGCAAGGTCCTACAAAAAGTCATTTTGAGAAAAAACTAACCGTTTCAGCATGGTGTAACTGCACATATTGGTAGATATACAACCACACTACATCATGATTACATTCATTATTAGGCACCAGGCCTTTAAAGAACTTATTGCTGGGCTTCCATAAGCTGATAATTTTGAGACCGAATTGTGATCCAGTACAACACGACTCTTTAAACAATTAATCCTACGGGTTTTCTTACCCTTTATCAGTTAAATGTTAAGAATAAGAGATAAGATAACCAAACAATAACCATCAATCACTGTTTTTATAATTTAATGTGACTTTAGGCCATTTCTTAAGATGTCCACTTGTAATCGCCACTGCGACCGAAGTGCAAGGTCCTACAAAAAGTCATTTTGAGAAAAAACTAACCGTTTCAGCATGGTGTAACTGCACATATTGGTAGATATACAACCACACTACATCATGATTACATTCATTATTAGGCACCAGGCCTTTAAAGAACTTATTGCTGGGCTTCCATAAGCTGATAATTTTGATACCGAATTGTGATCCAGTACAACACGACTCTTTAAACAATTAATCCTATGGGTTTTCTTACCCTTTATCAGTTAAATGTTAAGAATAAGAGATAAGATAACCAAACAATAACCATCAATCACTGTTTTTATAATTTAATGTGACTTTAGGCCATTTCTTAAGATGTCCACAATCGCCACTGCGACCGAAGTGCAAGGTCCTACAAAAAGTCATTTTGAGAAAAAACTAACCGTTTCAGCATGGTGTAACTGCACATATTGGTAGATATACAACCACACTACATCATGATTATATTCATTATTAGGGGCCAGGCCTTTAAAGAACTTATTGCTGGGCTTCCATAAGCTGAAAATTTTGAGACCGAATTGTGATCCAGTACAACACGACTCTATATACAAATAATCTTAAGGTTTTTTTTACCCTTTATCAGTTAAATGTTCATTATTCATTTAGTTCATTTAGTTCATTATTATGGGTCAGGCCTTGGATAATGATTTATAACAGTTTTACAACTTACACAAGTTTATTTAAAACCAATATAAAAATGGAAAACAAATTTATTATCATTATAATTAAACTCAAAATAAAAAATTTACCTGTAGGTATTTGAAACATAAAAATAATTAAATATAACAAAACCAAAATTTAAACTCCTAAAATAATCAAAAAACTTATATAAAAAACATAACAATATATAACAAATCAAAAGAAATAAAAAGTCCTAAAATAATATAAAAAACTTATGTAATATAAAAATAAATAAAACACAACAATAAAAACTCCTACAAAAAATCTTAATTTAATTAACTCTCCCCCTACCCCTTCTTGCCCTCCCTCCCCTCCCCCTCCCGCCCCTACGCCACTCTAGGTTCCCATCCTCCCCTCTCCACTCCTCATCCCAACTATCATCCCCACTGTTCCTGTCCCTATCATCTCCATTCCTCTCCTCCCCAACCCTCTCCTCCCCATCCCCCTCCTCCCCAACCCTCTCATCCCCAACCCTCTCATCCCCATCCCTCTCCTCCCCATCTCTCTCCTCCCCACCCCTTACCAGTTCGTCCCCTCTTCCTCCTACATCTCTCCTTCCCTCCCTGTCATCCCCACCCCCTCTTTCTCCTACATCTTCTCTCCTCCCCCCCTGTCATTCCTGCCCCCTCTTTCTCCTACATCTTCTCTCCTTCCCCCCCTGTCTTCTCTGCCCTCTCTTCGTCCTTCATTCCTTCTTCCTTGTTCTACGCCTCTTCTTCCACCTCTATTGAAATTCCCTCCCCTGTAGCTCCCTCGGCCGCCTCTTCCTCTCCCTCTCCTTCCTCTTCCGCCTCTTCTTCCTCTCCTCATTAAACAAATCCGAACGACTCTATCCGGATCTTGATAGGTTTCTAGAAATGGAAATAATTCTTAAAATAGCAAAATAAAATAAATTCGGCCTACTATTTAATAAATATTATATACGGTAGTACATTTATACACACATTTTTTTTATTGTTGGAGTTATATGCTTTAAAAGAATATTATTAATGAAAATTGTAAAAACGAGTAGTTGCCAGTTGATGCTTGAGAAACGCAGCTCCAGTCTGAGCGCTAGGCAGCGGGTGTGAAACTTGATAAAATTCAAATAAAATGCAATCACACAATGGAATAAACTAATTGTCGCTCCGTAATACTGATTAAAAACTGCATGTTATTAAACACTATCCCATTTCGTCAGTCATCGTTGTATTTGAATTTGAAAGTAAACAGAAGAACTAAAAAAATTAAAATGACAGAAGGGAGACAGGTTATTTTTAAGACAGCTGTTTGTTTCTACGGAATGAAACATATGTTAGGTAAACCCTAACATAGGGTTTCATACAGTGGCGGACTTACCTACGGTGCCGCCCCTAGGCACGTTCTGCCGGCCGCCCCTTTGTGTTTCGCGAAAAAGGAAAGGTTTCAACGTAAAAGCGATATTAAATTTCCCGTTGTTGGCACGCTAATTATTGCTTTTTTCCAAGAAAGACATAGTACAATATGAGTACATTATATAGACAATAGACAATAGACAATAGACAATAGACAAATTCTTTATTAACATAACATAGAGAAATGCAATGGCGTCAATTTTACAAATTTTTTTTTTCTTCATTAGGCCAGTCCAGATTCTTCATTCTTCCTCCAGTCCAGGAATTCATCGATGGAGTAAAATGGTCGGTCGATGAGCCAGTTGGTCAGGGCTATCTTCAATTTCTTCATGTTCAGCATCTTTAGATCTTCTGGTAGGAGGTTGAAGAGTTTGATGATGATGAAGAGTGATGTAGAGGGAGGTGAAAGTTTGATGCATGACGGGTGTTGTATGTGTGTATATCATGGCCTCGTTGCAGCTGTTCGATTGTGGCATATAGTATGACTTCTTTTATGTATAGGCCAATGACTGTTAACACATTTGCAGTTTTGAAGGCATTTCTGCAGCTCTCCCTTGGGCCAAGGCCGACCATAATTCTGATTGCTCTTTTCTGAAGAAGCAGAATTCTATTAAGGTTCCCTGCTGTTGTGCCTCCCCAAACTGCAAGGCCGTATCGCAAGTGGGATTCGAACAATGCATGGTAGGCAGTTTTTGTTGTAGCTTCGTTACTCACAAAGTTTACTCTTTTCAAAACATATAAGCAGGAGTTCAGCTTTTTGGAGAGTGTATCAATGTGATTGTTCCAGGATAGGGCATTGTCGATAGTCATTCCTAGAAATTTTGTCTGGCTTTCCATTGACACTTCTGGCAGCTCTGGGACTTCTTCCTGTCTTTTCCCAAAAGCTAGTTGTTTGGTTTTTTCAGCGTTTACAACTAAGTCATTTTCATGACAGTATTGATACGCCTTATTTAGTGCAATGTAAGAGTTGATGGCCAAGTTGTTTGGTGATGACGCGGCGACTAAAAGTGTCGTATCATCAGCATACATTAGGGGAGTGCAGTGCATTCCTAGATATTGTGGCATGTCATTTGTCAGGAGAATGAATAGGACTGGTCCCAATACCGATCCCTGAGGCACACCCCTATTTATGAGTAAAGGGTTGGATCTTACTTCTTGGCGTATATTTTTTTGTGTGTCTTGAATCTCAACAACCTGGCTTCTTCCTTCTAAATAACTCCTGAACCACGCGTGGGCTTGTCCTTTCACACCAAGTTGTTCAAGTTTGTTGAGGATCAGTTCATGTCCCAAACAATCAAAAGCTTTGCTGAAGTCCAGCATAATACCAGTAACCAGATGTTTTTCTTCCAAGCTATCGATGATGAATTCGGCAAGTTTGATTATGGCAGATGTTGTGGATCTTCCCTTGATGAAGCCGTGTTGGCTTTCTGTTAACAGGTTGTTATATTCGCAGTGGTCCATTAATCTTTTTAAAACTACTTTCTCAATTACTTTGGAAAAGGTTGAGATTAATGATATCGGTCTGTAGTTTTTTACTTCAGTTTGGTTTCCACTTTTTAGCTTGGGGTATACTTTACTTTGTTTAAGTGCGGCTGGAAAGTGGCCTTGACTAAGGGATAAGTTTGTTACTTTGACTAGAGATGGGATTAAAGCTTTTTTGCAGTGTTTCAGTATCTTTGCTGAAATTTCATCTAATCCTGACGAGGTTTTGGGTTTGAGGTTGTCGATGATCTCTTCAATTTCTCGTTCATTAGTGAAAGGTAGCTGTGTTAAATCGTTATCTGTGGTTTGTTGAGGTACAGGTTGTTTTGTGACTTTTGGCTGGTTTTTTAGAGTAATTTCTGCAATACTGGTAAAAAACTGGTTGAAGTGATTAGCAATTGTGTGGGGGTTGGTGACGATCTCACGTCCTATGGCAATTTGCGGTTGTGTTGTTTTTTGTTGATTATTCTTCCTCTCATTGTTTATGACTTGCCATAGGGCCTTGGATTTATTTTCAGCATTTGCTATGTGATCTGCTGATGCTTGGCGTTTTATTGATTTTAGCCTCATGTCATAATCTTTCTTTGCCTTGCTCATATCATTTTTATCTGCTGGCGCTCCAGTGAGTTCATATTTTCGGAGACATTGTAGATAGACTTGTTTCAGTCGATTTGTTTCTCCGTCAGCATAGACCATCGCCTTCCTCCTCCTATGGCGGACATTTTTCCTAGGGCAAGTTGAGTTCAGATTGATGACAACTGTTGACAGAAAGTTATTGTAGGCTGTTTCTGCTAAGTCTGTGTTGTGTACATTTTGCCAGTCTTCATTTTCCAACTGAGCCTTTAGAAGGTTAAGGTTTCTTTGGTTTAATATTCTGCGCATTGTACTTTGATGTTTTGGTGGATCTGTTGTGTACTTTATTTCACAGACTTGAGCTGTGTGATCAGAAACTCCAGCATGGATCACATTAGTAGTTATTTCATCCCTGTCCATATTTGTACAGATGAAATCTATTGATGTCTTAGATGTAGGGGTGACTCGTGTTGGAGGAAGTGGTAGTCTAGTGATGTTGTGGCTGCTTAAGGTGTCATTTAGCATATCATTCTCCCTGTCTTTTTTCAGACTGTCAACATTTATGTCTCCCATAACCAGAATCGGGTGATTCTCAGCCCTTGTTTCTTCAATTGTTGCTGAGAGTAACGTTAAAGCTTCTTCCAGTTGTCCTGCTGGGGTTCTGTAGACGCCTAAAATGTATAGCTGTCTTTTACCTAATGATACTTTGATCATGCCCATCTCACATGTTAGCTCTTTGTTGTATTCTATGATTAAGGGTTGAGCAGCTGTTGCTAGTTCATCTTTGACAAAAATAGCGACACCTCCCTTTCTATGATCTTCGCGGCTGAAATGTGTTTTTAGGCAGTAGTTAGGCAGTCTGGTGTTTTCCATTTGATGTTTTTTAAGCCCGTGCTCGCTAATTATGACTATATCTGGGTTTGTTTCTTCTATAAGGTGATTTAGCCGGTTTACTTTTTTACTTATTCCCTCTACATTTTGATGTAAGAAGGAAAGTTTATTTGGCAGTTTTTTTATCCTTTGAGATTTTGTTTTTCCCTGTTTTAGTTTGGTTAGGATTTTAGTTTTTCCACTTTGGCATTGTCTAAAAAAGTACCCGGAGTTCTTGGTCGGTGTACATCAAGCTTCACTAGAGACTGATGACTCACATTGTCGTCAGGTGAACAGGGCGAGTTCAGAGCTTGGAGTGAAGCCTGGATATCAACAGGCACTATTGAGTCGTCTCTAAGTGTAGGGTAGCCATTCATATACCCTTTGTAAAAATCTATGTGTTTTAGGAAGAAGTCATTGTAACTTTCGTCACTGGCTTTCCGTTTTGCATTTATGGGAGGTCCGCTGTTGAGTATCATTTTCCCTATGTATTTTGTGTTCCTTGTAGCTGGAGGAAGGGTAGCTGGTGTCTTTGTTTTTCCTTGAGCTTTGGCGACTTGTAAGGAGACACTGTATAAAGTTTTTTGGTGAGGTTTAGTAGAAGTAGAGTCTACACTGATTTCTGTCCAGACATTTTTCAGTTTTTTACCGCAGGTTTGGCTGCTTCCTGCCGTCACTAATTTTCTTCGATCCGTCTTTTCATTTGTCAGAGGAGTTCTCAGTTTTTTTGTACAGGTTTGTCTGTTTCCTGCCGTTGTTGTTTTTCTTTGATTTGTCTTGTTATTAGTCGAGGGTGTTTGCAGTTTTTTTGTACGGGTTTGTCTGTTTCCTACCGTTTCTGGTTTTCTTTGATTCGTCTTGTTATGTGTCAGAGGGGTTTCCAGTTTTTCAATCCAGGTTTGTTTGCTTCCTGTAGTCAGCATTTCCTTTGAGATGGTTGAAGTATTGGTCATAGCTGATTCCAGTTTTTTAGTGCAGGTTTCTCTGTTTCCTGCCGTCAGGACTTCATCTGAGTTGGTCAAATCTTCAGTTATACAGCAGTCATTTTGGTCAATTAGCTGTTTATTGTTGATTATGATGCGAAACTGTGTTGTTAGTGATTTGATTGCTGCTTCCATTTGTTCCTGAGTAGTTTTCAGCTGTGCAATTTCACTTAAGAGTGATAGCGAGTTAAAGATTGGTGGGTGTTGCTGATTAACAGTGGGCTCTATGGTTTGTGTTGAGGCTTCAACAGAGCCGTTGTAAGGTCCGTTTTTTTGTTCTTGGTTTCTTACTTTACTTTTTAAGAGCTTTACCTCTTTTTCTAGAGCTTTGATCTCGTCAATGTGTTCATTAATCACTTGGCAGAGTTTTTTATCATTTTCCTCAAAGATGTTCAGTGATTCTATTTTACATTGTTTTTCCCTATCTAACTGGCCTTGAGTTTCTTCTAGTTGCTGAAGCAAGTTCTCAAGTTTAGTAATATGTTTTTCTTCATTGTTCTCTAGTTCCTCTATTTTGATTTCATAACTATTTAATTTAGCATTTAGTCTTATATTCTGTTCCTTTAAAAATTTATTTTCTTCTAGTAGCGCTGAACCTATTTTAGCAGCTACCTCTAGTTTGTCGTTTTCATTTCCTGTGTCTGCAAAAAGATTATTTTCAATCAAACTGTTTTCGAGTTCTTTAATTGATACATTTAGTGGTTCTGCAAAGCTGTTTGATTTTGTATCTATGCTGTGGTTATGCTGAGAGCTAGTTATACTGTTTGTGTAAAATGTTTCAGCTTTTTGGAGGGCGTCATTGATTTTTTTATTCCTGAAGTTATCTGTTTTTAGCTTCCCGTGAGTCTGGATATTTCCAGCATAGAAGCACAAGTCACCCTCTTTTAGGATGGCTGTTTTCTCATCTCCAAAAAAAGTTATATATACAGTTCGGTCGCAGTGGCGATTGTGGACATCTTAAGAAATGGCCTAAAGTCACATTAAATTATAAAAACAGTGATTGATGGTTATTGTTTGGTTATCTTATCTCTTATTCTTAACATTTAACTGATAAAGGGTAAGAAAACCCGTAGGATTAATTGTTTAAAGAGTCGTGTTGTACTGGATCACAATTCGGTCTCAAAATTATCAGCTTATGGAAGCCCAGCAATAAGTTCTTTAAAGGCCTGGTGCCTAATAATGAATGTAATCATGATGTAGTGTGGTTGTCTATGTACCAGTTTGTGCAGTTACATCATGCTGAAACGGTTAGTTTTTTCTCAAAATGACTTTTTGTAGGACCTTGCACTTCGGTCGCAGTGGCGATTGTGGACATCTTAAGAAATGGCCTAAAGTCACATTAAATTATAAAAACAGTGATTGATGGTTATTGTTTGGTTATCTTATCTCTTATTCTTAACATTTAACTGATAAAGGGTAAGAAAACCCGTAGGATTAATTGTTTAAAGAGTCGTGTTGTACTGGATCACAATTCGGTCTCAAAATTATCAGCTTATGGAAGCCCAGCAATAAGTTCTTTAAAGGCCTGGTGCCTAATAATGAATGTAATCATGATGTAGTGTGGTTGTCTATGTACCAGTTTGTGCAGTTACATCATGCTGAAACGGTTAGTTTTTTCTCAAAATGACTTTTTGTAGGACCTTGCACTTCGGTCGCAGTGGCGATTGTGGACATCTTAAGAAATGGCCTAAAGTCACATTAAATTATAAAAACAGTGATTGATGGTTATTGTTTGGTTATCTTATCTCTTATTCTTAACATTTAACTGATAAAGGGTAAGAAAACCCGTAGGATTAATTGTTTAAAGAGTCGTGTTGTACTGGATCACAATTCGGTCTCAAAATTATCAGCTTATGGAAGCCCAGCAATAAGTTCTTTAAAGGCCTGGTGCCTAATAATGAATGTAATCATGATGTAGTGTGGTTGTATATCTACCAATATGTGCAGTTACACCATGCTGAAACGGTTAGTTTTTTCTCAAAATGACTTTTTGTAGGACCTTGCACTTCGGTCGCAGTGGCGATTGTGGACATCTTAAGAAATGGCCTAAAGTCACATTAAATTATAAAAACAGTGATTGATGGTTATTGTTTGGTTATCTTATCTCTTATTCTTAACATTTAACTGATAAAGGGTAAGAAAACCCGTAGGATCAATTGTTTAAAGAGTAGTGTTGTACTGGATCACAATTCGGTCTCAAAATTATCAGCTTATGGAAGCCCAGCAATAAGTTCTTTAAAGGCCTGGTGCCTAATAATGAATGTAATCATGATGTAGTGTGGTTGTATATCTACCAATATGTGCAGTTACACCATGCTGAAACGGTTAGTTTTTTCTCAAAATGACTTTTTGTAGGACCTTGCACTTCGGTCGCAGTGGCGATTGTGGACATCTTAAGAAATGGCCTAAAGTCACATTAAATTATAAAAACAGTGATTGATGGTTATTGTTTGGTTATCTTATCTCTTATTCTTAACATTTAACTGATAAAGGGTAAGAAAACCCGTAGGATTAATTGTTTAAAGAGTCGTGTTGTACTGGATCACAATTCGGTCTCAAAATTATCAGCTTATGGAAGCCCAGCAATAAGTTCTTTAAAGGCCTGGTGCCTAATAATGAATGTAATCATGATGTAGTGTGGTTGTATATCTACCAATATGTGCAGTTACACCATGCTGAAACGGTTAGTTTTTTCTCAAAATGACTTTTTGTAGGACCTTGCACTTCGGTCGCAGTGGCGATTGTGGACATCTTAAGAAATGGCCTAAAGTCACATTAAATTATAAAAACAGTGATTGATGGTTATTGTTTGGTTATCTTATCTCTTATTCTTAACATTTAACTGATAAAGGGTAAGAAAACCCGTAGGATTAATTGTTTAAAGAGTCGTGTTGTACTGGATCACAATTCGGTCTCAAAATTATCAGCTTATGGAAGCCCAGCAATAAGTTCTTTAAAGGCCTGGTGCCTAATAATGAATGTAATCATGATGTAGTGTGGTTGTATATCTACCAATATGTGCAGTTACACCATGCTGAAACGGTTAGTTTTTTCTCAAAATGACTTTTTGTAGGACCTTGCACTTCGGTCGCAGTGGCGATTGTGGACATCTTAAGAAATGGCCTAAAGTCACATTAAATTATAAAAACAGTGATTGATGGTTATTGTTTGGTTATCTTATCTCTTATTCTTAACATTTAACTGATAAAGGGTAAGAAAACCCGTAGGATTAATTGTTTAAAGAGTCGTGTTGTACTGGATCACAATTCGGTCTCAAAATTATCAGCTTATGGAAGCCCAGCAATAAGTTCTTTAAAGGCCTGGTGCCTAATAATGAATGTTATCATGATGTAGTGTGGTTGTAAATCTACCAATATGGGCAGTTACACCATGCTGAAACGGTTAGTTTTTTCTCAAAATGACTTTTTGTAGGACCTTGCACTTCGGTCGCAGTGGCGATTGTGGACATCTTAAGAAAAGGCCTAAAGTCACATTAAATTATAAAAACAGTGATTGATGGTTATTGTTTGGTTATCTTATCTCTTATTCTTAACATTTAACTGATAAAGGGTAAGAAAACCCGTAGGATTAATTGTTTAAAGAGTCGTGTTGTACTGGATCACAATTCGGTCTCAAAATTATCAGCTTATGGAAGCCCAGCAATAAGTTCTTTAAAGGCCTGGTGCCTAATAATGAATGTAATCATGATGTAGTGTGGTTGTCTATGTACCAGTTTGTGCAGTTACACCATGCTGAAACGGTTAGTTTTTTCTCAAAATGACTTTTTGTAGGACCTTGCACTTCGGTCGCAGTGGCGATTGTGGACATCTTAAGAAATGGCCTAAAGTCACATTAAATTATAAAAACAGTGATTGATGGTTATTGTTTGGTTATCTTATCTCTTATTCTTAACATTTAACTGATAAAGGGTAAGAAAACCCGTAGGATCAATTGTTTAAAGAGTCGTGTTGTACTGGATCACAATTCGGTCTCAAAATTATCAGCTTATGGAAGCCCAGCAATAAGTTCTTTAAAGGCCTGGTGCCTAATAATGAATGTAATCATGATGTAGTGTGGTTGTATATCTACCAATATGTGCAGTTACACCATGCTGAAACGGTTAGTTTTTTCTCAAAATGACTTTTTGTAGGACCTTGCACTTCGGTCGCAGTGGCGATTGTGGACATCTTAAGAAATGGCCTAAAGTCACATTAAATTATAAAAACAGTGATTGATGGTTATTGTTTGGTTATCTTATCTCTTATTCTTAACATTTAACTGATAAAGGGTAAGAAAACCCGTAGGATTAATTGTTTAAAGAGTCGTGTTGTACTGGATCACAATTCGGTCTCAAAATTATCAGCTTATGGAAGCCCAGCAATAAGTTCTTTAAAGGCCTGGTGCCTAATAATGAATGTAATCATGATGTAGTGTGGTTGTATATCTACCAATATGTGCAGTTACACCATGCTGAAACGGTTAGTTTTTTCTCAAAATGACTTTTTGTAGGACCTTGCACTTCGGTCGCAGTGGCGATTGAGGACATCTTAAGAAATGGCCTAAAGTCACATTAAATTATAAAAACAGTGATTGATGGTTATTGTTTGGTTATCTTATCTCTTATTCTTAACATTTAACTGATAAAGGGTAAGAAAACCCGTAGGATTAATTGTTTAAAGAGTCGTGTTGTACTGGATCACAATTCGGTCTCAAAATTATAAGCTTATGGAAGCCCAGCAATAAGTTCTTTAAAGGCCTGGTGCCTAATAATGAATGTAATCATGATGTAGTGTGGTTGTATATCTACCAATATGTGCAGTTACACCATGCTGAAACGGTTAGTTTTTTCTCAAAATGACTTTTTGTAGGACCTTGCACTTCGGTCGCAGTGGCGATTGTGGACATCTTAAGAAATGGCCTAAAGTCACATTAAATTATAAAAACAGTGATTGATGGTTATTGTTTGGTTATCTTATCTCTTATTCTTAACATTTAACTGATAAAGGGTAAGAAAACCCGTAGGATTAATTGTTTAAAGAGTCGTGTTGTACTGGATCACAATTCGGTCTCAAAATTATCAGCTTATGGAAGCCCAGCAATAAGTTCTTTAAAGGCCTGGTGCCTAATAATGAATGTAATCATGATGTAGTGTGGTTGTATATCTACCAATATGTGCAATTACACCATGCTGAAACGGTTAGTTTTTTCTCAAAATGACTTTTTGTAGGACCTTGCACTTCGGTCGCAGTGGCGATTGTGGACATCTTAAGAAATGGCCTAAAGTCACATTAAATTATAAAAACAGTGATTGATGGTTATTGTTTGGTTATCTTATCTCTTATTCTTAACATTTAACTGATAAAGGGTAAGAAAACCCGTAGGATCAATTGTTTAAAGAGTCGTGTTGTACTGGATCACAATTCGGTCTCAAAATTATCAGCTTATGGAAGCCCAGCAATAAGTTCTTTAAAGGCCTGGTGCCTAATAATGAATGTAATCATGATGTAGTGTGGTTGTATATCTACCAATATGTGCAGTTACACCATGCTGAAACGGTTAGTTTTTTCTCAAAATGACTTTTTGTAGGACCTTGCACTTCGGTCGCAGTGGCGATTGTGGACATCTTAAGAAATGGCCTAAAGTCACATTAAATTATAAAAACAGTGATTGATGGTTATTGTTTGGTTATCTTATCTCTTATTCTTAACATTTAACTGATAAAGGGTAAGAAAACCCGTAGGATTAATTGTTTAAAGAGTCGTGTTGTACTGGATCACAATTCGGTCTCAAAATTATCAGCTTATGGAAGCCCAGCAATAAGTTCTTTAAAGGCCTGGTGCCTAATAATGAATGTAATCATGATGTAGTGTGGTTGTATATCTACCAATATGTGCAGTTACACCATGCTGAAACGGTTAGTTTTTTCTCAAAATGACTTTTTGTAGGACCTTGCACTTCGGTCGCAGTGGCGATTGTGGACATCTTAAGAAATGGCCTAAAGTCACATTAAATTATAAAAACAGTGATTGATGGTTATTGTTTGGTTATCTTATCTCTTATTCTTAACATTTAACTGATAAAGGGTAAGAAAACCCGTAGGATCAATTGTTTAAAGAGTCGTGTTGTACTGGATCACAATTCGGTCTCAAAATTATCAGCTTATGGAAGCCCAGCAATAAGTTCTTTAAAGGCCTGGTGCCTAATAATGAATGTAATCATGATGTAGTGTGGTTGTATATCTACCAATATGTGCAGTTACACCATGCTGAAACGGTTATTTTTTCTCAAAATGACTTTTTGTAGGACCTTGCACTTCGGTCGCAGTGGCGATTGTGGACATCTTAAGAAATGGCCTAAAGTCACATTAAATTATAAAAACAGTGATTGATGGTTATTGTTTGGTTATCTTATCTCTTATTCTTAACATTTAACTGATAAAGGGTAAGAAAACCTGTAGGATTAATTGTTTAAAGAGTCGTGTTGTACTGGATCACAATTCGGTCTCAAAATTATCAGCTTTTGGAAGCCCAGCAATAAGTTCTTTAAAGGCCTGGTGCCTAATAATGAATGTAATCATGATGTAGTGTGGTTGTCTATGTACCAGTTTGTGCAGTTACATCATGCTGAAACGGTTAGTTTTTTCTCAAAATGACTTTTTGTAGGACCTTGCACTTCGGTCGCAGTGGGGATTGTGGACATCTTAAGAAATGGCCTAAAGTCACATTAAATTATAAAAACAGTGATTGATGGTTATTGTTTGGTTATCTTATCTCTTATTCTTAACATTTAACTGATAAAGGGTAAGAAAACCCGTAGGATTAATTGTTTAAAGAGTCGTGTTGTACTGGATCACAATTCGGTCTCAAAATTATCAGCTTATGGAAGCCCAGCAATAAGTTCTTTAAAGGCCTGGTGCCTAATAATGAATGTAATCATGATGTAGTGTGGTTGTATATCTACCAATATGTGCAGTTACACCATGCTGAAACGGTTAGTTTTTTCTCAAAATGACTTTTTGTAGGACCTTGCACTTCGGTCGCAGTGGCGATTGTGGACATCTTAAGAAATGGCCTAAAGTTACATTAAATTATAAAAACAGTGATTGATGGTTATTGTTTGGTTATCTTATCTCTTATTCTTAACATTTAACTGATAAAGGGTAAGAAAACCCGTAGGATTAATTGTTTAAAGAGTCGTGTTGTACTGGATCACAATTCGGTCTCAAAATTATCAGCTTATGGAAGCCCAGCAATAAGTTCTTTAAAGGCCTGGTGCCTAATAATGAATGTAATCATGATGTAGTGTGGTTGTATATCTACCAATATGTGCAGTTACACCATGCTGAAACGGTTATTTTTTTCTCAAAATGACTTTTTGTAGGACCTTGCACTTCGGTCGCAGTGGCGATTGTGGACATCTTAAGAAATGGCCTAAAGTCACATTAAATTATAAAAACAGTGATTGATGGTTATTGTTTGGTTATCTTATCTCTTATTCTTAACATTTAACTGATTAAGGGTAAGAAAACCCGTAGGATTAATTGTTTAAAGAGTCGTGTTGTACTGGATCACAATTCGGTCTCAAAATTATCAGCTTATGGAAGCCCAGCAATAAGTTCTTTAAAGGCCTGGTGCCTAATAATGAATGTAATCATGATGTAGTGTGGTTGTCTATGTACCAGTTTGTGCAGTTACATCATGCTGAAACGGTTAGTTTTTTCTCAAAATGACTTTTTGTAGGACCTTGCACTACGGTCGCTGTGGCGATTGTTGACATCTTCAGAAATGGCCTAAAGTTACATTAAATGATAAAAATAGTGATTGATGGTTAGTGTTTGGTTATCTTAACTCTTATTCTTAACATTTAACTGATAAAGGGTAAGAAAACCCGTAGGATTAATTGTTTAAAGAGTCGTGTTTTACTGGATCACAATTTGGTCTCAAAATTTTCAGCTTATGGAAGCCCAGCAATAAGTTCTTTAAAGGCCTGGCCCCTAATAATGAATGTAATCATGATGTAGTGTGGTTGTATATCTACCAATATGTGCAGTTACACCATGCTGAAACGGTTAGTTTTTCCGCAAAATGACTTTTTTTAGGACCTTACACTATGGTCACAGTAGCGGTAATAGATTAAAGTTTTACGTAGGCCTAGGAATTAATTATTGTACTTTTGATACTGCTCGACTGTCATTCATAAGATATACCTAGGCCTTCCTAAAAACAATGATATATATTCCTTATAATACCAAATCAATGAAACAAAGTCAGTACAAAACAATCTATTGCTAGCTGTCACATTTTGAGGTTAGGAATCATGTTTTAGGCGGGAAAGTAAAATATAGTGGTTTATTTACCTTTTCCATATCTTTTTTCAAAATTGATTAAATGAGTCTTATATGCAACAAGTTATATAAATAAAGCCAGTATTTTGTTAAAATTCATATTTACTTTGACTTTGCTCTCTTAAACTTACTATAATCACCTTGCGTTCCTTTTGAGGTTATGTTGGCAGCCATCTTGTTTTAATCTGTTGTGGTGATGACGTCATGATGATGTCATGATTTAAAGAGCCCACAGGAAAATTTAAAGGGACAACACGGCCATTTAAAACCTTATTGCTAGCTTACTGCCACTTTCACAGCCATTTGAAAAGTGCGATCATTATAGACTTAAATCCTTTTATCAGGTTTTGTGTTTTGTATAAACTATGTAAGTTATAAACCCTTGTTGTTATAAACAATGTTTATAATCAAAGCCTGTATTTAGGCCTAGTTCAGAATTCAATGGCATCTTAGCTAGGCCTAGGTGTAGGTCTAGGTGCTAAGACAAAGTTATTAAATGCATTAAAAGCTATTGAGTAATAGGCTGTCAGGTGTAGGTCTAGGTGCTAGGACAAAGTTATTAAATGCATTAAAAGCTATTGAGTAATAGGCTGTCAGGCTGAAGTTATTAAATTTATTTCAAATTAGCTAGGCTTAGGCAAGAAGGTCATATTTAGACTCCCTAAACCAAAACACTTTTTAGTACAAGCCACATTCAAGCAGTTGCTAAAAAAATAAATTGTTAGGCTTCCATTATCGGACCAGTAGTGTTAGCGGACTGCACCATATTGATAATTTTAACTTGCACTTCATTTTCAGTTTCATGGGAATCCTGTTGTCTCATTCGAATAGTGCAGTCCGTATATTCTATTCCTTCCCTGTTACCTTAGTCTTACCTAGGCTACAATAATGTTCAGACTGCAAGGCCTACATGAAGGTCGGGGAATCTTTGTTATCCGACTCCACCGTTATTATCAATGTGGACAATTTTATATTGCGATAATATTGCTATTATATCGGTGATACAATTACACAATACGATTACAATAATATCACCTGATTTATGATATTAATATTAGAGATATATGACATTAAACGTTATAAAGTAATATATACTTTTAAATATTATCAAAAAATAAAAATTCTCAATTTAATTTGTATTAATTAGGAGTTTACAACAAAATCTTAGTAGCATATTGTTAATTCAACTTAGGTAGAGGTACCAAAAGCTGACAGTGTACCAAAAGCTGACAATAATGATTTGTATTTAAAATAATAAGGTCAGCTGTACACTGTAGACTACAATTTTGGTATTAAAAAAAAGTAGAGTTCTTCTTCTTTCAATAGATCTAATTAGCTAGTTGTCCTCAGTTTGTAGTTCAAAATTTAGGGAAGATGTTTGTACCCTTGCACCGTGGAGGGCTGTTAAAGCTGATTTCTTGTCAAATCTGCTAAGGAGGTAAGTTTGAATTTACTGTTTTTACCTTAGTAATTTGCATATTTTCATTCCTAAACCTAAATTTAAGACAATAATATATAAAATAGTGTTTTTTTGCAACATTTCTTGAAAGTTTTAAACCATGCTTTCAATATTTTTTAGGGTGTCAGGCATTGGTACACAGTATGAGCGTTGTTTCTTAACCTGACAGGGGGGTGTCAGCTTTGGGTACATGTATGTTATTTTTATTTAATGTTAGTGCTCATATTTAAATAGCATGAAATGCAAACCATATGTTTTTGTCATTGGATTTTCTTATTAAATTCTTGGACCAAAGGCTGACACCCATTTTTGACACTGTCAGCTTTAGGAACATCACTGTGTCAGCCTAAGGAACAATGCATGTTAAATAGGTTTCTAATGGAAATAATCTTAGTTTATTAAATATAATTACTTACTCTGACTTAATTCATTATTAAATGAACAATCTTTATTTTTTTCAGAGGCTAAATATGGCACCGACAAAGATTTTGCAGTAACTTACACCCCTGAGCAAATGGAGAAGGCTATACAGGGCGTTGAAAGAGGGCTGTCCCATTCGCAAGCTGCGAAATTGAACAACGTTCCATGACCAACATTGATTAGTAAAATGAAGGGAAAGTCGCCAAAATGTGGCAATGTTAACTTAAGTGAATTTGATATGAATCCAGTTGAATATAACTGTTAACTACTGTACGTTAATGAGTTAGTTAGCGATAATCTAAGTTAAACTTAACTTGGTTCTTTCGGGACCATAAAATTAGGTTGTGTGTTCATGGTTTCCTGTCCAGATACATACTTATGCCTAATAAGCTAGTTTTCAGTAGCCTTAAATAAGCTTAAAAGGTAGGCTTAGCAATCAGTTGACTTAATGTATTAAGTTTAACTGCTTCAATTAATAACTTAAGTTCAAAGTTTGTAAGTTCATCTAATAACTTAATATTAAGTCAAAGTTCGTATATGCTATGTTAATCTTAAATAAATTTTTTTATATAATACATTGGTTATTTCTAGATATTTAACACATTTTATTTGACCTTTAAACTCCTTATTATGATTTCTTAGGCTTTTGAAACTTGTTTTACGACAGTGGCAGCTTATGGTACAATCGACTGTCAGCTTTTGGTGACCTGAACAAATTTTACTGTCAGCTTAAGGTACATTTACACATAATTTTGTTTTAATGATAAAATTATGAAAAAATAACTAAAACAAGCTCTTTTCATCACATAAATCAAGATTAATAACCCCACAATGCAATAAAACCATTATGAAAGGTCTACACTAACAATTAATTGAAATATAAATTTTTAATTATCAAGAGAGCCTTATATTGTCAGCTTTTGGTACATCTACCTTTGGTGTAGATGGTTTTAAAAATGCCGTTGGAAACCTATATGAACAAGTATTTGATTTGGCTTGTGTAAATATGTACTTATGTTTGTTTGAATCTAGCCTATGCTTTTGTTTTAGATCAGATTGATTCAATGGAACGTACGATTTTGCAAACAAAAATAGATGTAACAGCAATATTAGAGATTCTGCAAGACGGGCCAGCTAGAAGACAGCCGATAGAGGATACGTCTTCTATTGAGAAGTTGTTCCCCCTGAAAGTAACAGAAGATTTAGACGATTTGGAACAACTACTCCTCAATGATCAGGAAAAGTCAAAGCAAGTGGTAAGCAACATTTTAGCTACTTTACCTTTAGGGAATACGCTATTACGGTAGTAGTCACGGTAAGACCTAAGCCCGGGACCATGTTACTTTTTGGTGTTGAGGTCGCCAGAAGCCAAAAACACCGATAGTTCAAATTCATTTATACATATTTGTGTGGGTATCCGTGAACACGATTACTTTTGAACGGAACCTTCAATTTTGATAAAATTTGTCACAGGGGTGTGAGGCAGCATTTATTTGATCAAGTTTGCAAACCAGAATGTCCAGAACGGACAATGTTAACAGGGTTTCAAAGGGGCAAAAAATGGGTTTTTGGCTTTTTTACAATAATTTTTCAAGTTCAACTAACATAACAAACCATTTTAAAGAGCTTAAGAAACAAAGAATTTATTATTTC
Organism: Neoaliturus tenellus; assembly: GCA_030545055.2. Lineage (NCBI taxonomy): Eukaryota > Metazoa > Arthropoda > Insecta > Hemiptera > Cicadellidae > Neoaliturus > Neoaliturus tenellus. The sequence continues at coordinate 310,379,675 of CM061531.1, read as the reverse complement.
AAACCTTTGATTAGCTTAAATGGTTTTAGAGAAAATTAAAAAATGTATTCCTACGTTATTCTAAAGCGAAATTAACAAACACCTAATCTCATTTATTTATTGGTTGTGATTATATAGAGATTGTGTTGTCAACTCGGACGGCAACTACTACGAGTGCTAGTAAATCCACACTGACGCTCCAAGCCACTGTTCCTTGCGTAACTGGAGTCCCCAGGTGGTTCAGTCGGACAACCTAATTGACGGAGTGTCATGACTGTCCCAATAACCTATATTAGACTGAGGAATACACTTTGTACGACGCAGCGTTTGCTTCGCGGCGACTTTCGATCCCAAACAAACTTGATCGCTCAATTTTTATTTTTGTTTCTGTCAATACTGTATAATTGTTCTTAAAGTCGTGCCGGATTATCAAGCGTGCCGGATCAAAGGATACAAAAGCACATACTGGAAGTTAACTGTAATTAAAAGAAAATAAATTTTAATGAAAACGTCTTCTACTGTGTTCTTTTATTTAATTGCTTATGTCGACAGCTTGTTTCTTTCCAATTCCTTTAGCCTCTATGAAAATAAAGCCTATCATGGCTTTTTATGATGATAGTGAGTTAACTTATAATTTCTAATTATTTATGTTTAGAAAGAATACGTGCGCCAAATAGGAGGGTCTATCATTGAGGATGCAACAAGAAGGGCCTTCAAGAAGCTGTTCACAAATGAATTGGCCAGACACTTCAGCTGGGAAGGAAAGGGAGGAAAAAAGAGGAGCCTTAATCAGCTGAACATCGTGCAAGTCGTTGGACGTAAGTTATCTACAGTACAAGTTATCTTTACGGAACTCAAAAGGATTTTATTTTTCTCTGTAGTTTTCAAGCAGAATTTTTAAAAGTCTTAACGTTATTGTCGGGATTTTAAAATACATTAGCATCAGAAATATGTGTAAGTGTAACAGATACGGAATTAATGGAACAAGTTTTGGGAATAATTAAACGTACTTTTCTTAATTTAATAGTTTAAACATTTATGCTCTCTATTTTGCAACCTCGATAATGCAGTCTCCTATTTTCAATTCAAAATTCCTTTATTTGCTATTTACAAAAGGGGAATTTAGGGCTATAAGTCCCTTTCTTACAAGTAACCCTATGTTACATTCCGGGTATTACACAATGTTAATTAATAAAAAAGTATATTGAATTAAACAAATCATAATGTTTTATAAAAATATGACTAAACAGTATTATATTTTTTAAATTTCATTATAATGAAATTTAAAGGTAATATTTCGTTCACACACATACAACAAACTGTCAATCAAACGACGATCAGCTTCCCGCAGGAATAACATGTTCTCTATTAATTGAGGATCCCCGCTAATTGTGGCCGCAAGAGGACAGACACCGAGTACAGGAATGTGCATGCTACTTATTGTGTCCGCGATTTTTGGCAGTATTCAGAAATTATGAAACAGTAATTTCCAGTTCAAATTTGTAAAACAAACACATTAACTATTGTTATTTTATCTAACAGTTATTGCAATTCATGTTACAATGAGATGATTTAATAGTTTATATGATGCTTATTCCAACTATTAAGCTGCATTTTATTACAGTAGAAGCCCTCTAGTCCGGCCTCGGATGGTTCGGCCGCCGGATAATCCAGCCGCGGTCTTCTGGAAATAAAATGTTCAGCCGCGGGCATTTCCCACGGCCAAAATAGACAAGACCAAAAATAGATATAACTTGTTCCATGGTATATCACTAAAATATATCAGTTCAATTGCCGATTTTCGGACTCTTTGTGGTCTGATGTCTTCTAAAACATTTTGTTCGTGTTCTATTTATATATGGCCTGATGTAACAAAGAAGTTAGGTAACTAGACGGATTTAGTCGCTATCACCGTCCCATTTATATATAGTGCCTTCGTTGACAGAACACCAGTGTCCATTAAACACACTTTCATCGCTTGTCCGTTGTCCGATCGTCATTTCGGCGCTATTAGGCCTACAACGTCTGAGCGAGCAAATCATGATTCTTACAAAGTCGATATACTATTGATTGGACAAGTATGAGACCCTTCATTGTTAAATACACCCTAATAGTTTATTGTTGGAACACACATAGCCTATAATTAAGGTCTCAGTTTAACCCGTTTAATACACCGCCGGTTAATCCGGCCATTTTGAAATCCGGCCATTTTGAAATCCGGCCGGTGGTCCGGTGCGAGGTGGCCGGATTTGAGGGCTTCTACTGTATATTGTTTGTGTAAAAACGTTGAGAGTAAACATGTGCAAAGCAATTACTAAGCACAAGTTTAATAGCCCAACCTTTTATGTGATTTCAACTTTTTTCAGGTGAGATGTGGAATGGGCCCTTTAAACACTTATTTAATTTGAAGACTTTTGAAAAAACAGTGTCGGAATGGTTCCGCCAATCAGGAACAAGAATTTATGTCAAGAACAAGAATGTTCACTAAATTACAATTTGATTAGGCCTAGAGTTTGTTTCAATAAATTACAATTTGATTCGTAGAGTTTGTTTTATTCATATACCAACATTTGGTCTGTAATTAAGGATAAGGTGCAGTATGTGTTAGTGATGTATACTATATTATTTCCGTAGTTGAAATGGTTATACCTAAGTTTGTGCTGCAATTCAATTTTATTCTTATTGAAAATATGGTCATTTAATTAGTTTTTTCTGAAATAATTTGTGGAAGGGCCAAGTAAATTAAAAGCTTTTAATGTGGTTTCTCTAAAACATTAACTTTCTATAAAACCTTCATTATATACCGTATATTTATATATATGTATCTTGCAATAAATTATGGTTAATTTCATTTCAATATTTCTTGAAAACAACTCAACGTTAATTTTTTAAAAGTAAAAGTTGTTTTTGTCGAATATTGTTAAGAATAACGTGAAATATATTCAGCTGAAGATTGCGATTTTTAGTTTCTTGTGATTGCTAGCTGGCAGCTTTGTCTCCATTCCTTTGAAGGGAACACTAGACACACCAACAATATAATATTCAATTTTGAATATACTGTACTGTTTTATGATGAAGTTACTGTAACAGGTGCTCACCCCAAATCAGGACTGTAACTAACTAGGCTGGGTCAGCCGGGAAACCGCCCCGGGGCCCCCAGTTTGCCTTAGGAGCCTCCAATGCAATCCTTGTCCTTGGGCCCCTGAGGTCCTAACTACAGGTTTTCTTCAGACGGAACTTTTCTAGTAGGTTGTCCCTAAACTAGAACAATTAGATATTTACCTGACAAATCACAAAACACATATTTAGAATAATAACTTAAAATATTGTTTTACCATTATATTTTATACTTAGTTTACAATGCATATTATTACAAATGCTTTCAAAGAAAATTATTACAAAAATAAATTTATATAATTTATGTATTGATTTTTTTGACAAATGTTTTTGGAGGCACTTTTTATTAATATGTGGTATAAAATATGTATCATCTTTGTATAATATATGTATTATATACATATCAGATATGCTAAATTTTCTCTCAAAATATACATATTATATATGGATATATAATATGTATTATATCCGTAGTTTAATACTTATACGATACGCATATAATACATATTTAGGTAGGACATATTTACAGATACAATCTGTATTATATACGTTCCTATACAGATTGTATACAAAAGCTATACCATGTCGGTAGGTAAATTATACGTATTGTATACATATTTGTGCTGCATGGGCTAGCTAGTCGGGAAGTTGGAGAATTAGTGATGAGTGAGTCAGTGAGTGAGTGAGGGCTTTGCCTTTTATAGATATAGATATCTACCAATAATGTATTTCATCTGTTCAACTAGTTTATAAATACTCTCTAATAACAAAAAGTTATTTTTTGTTTATCTAATGTTGTTGCACTTCATATTCACAGGGTGTACAACAACTATAACGAAACTATGTGTTAAAATTTTAATGAAAAAAATTCATTACATTACCTGAAATGATTTTTATATTATTTACATAAGTTTAACTTATATAAATACTTATTTGATATAAACACATATAAAACATTTTTAAGCATGTTATTAGTTATTTTACTGTGAAAGCAATGCCAATACAGATGTACTTTATTATTCGTACGTCATCATTTAAATATGTTATATTTTTGTTTACATTATCAGAAATAATTTTAAATAAAAAATGTATACCACTGTTTTAGAATTAACATTACTTGTTTTATTGTGTATTTGAAACAATGTTGAATAATTTGTATTGTTTAGTATATCTTAAACTTAAATACTAACTAATGTTGTTTTAGAATAAACACACAGAAAGTATTGTTATAAAGTACGGTATATTTTGTTCGTTGAAATGCAAATAACAAACGGTGACTCTTAACACATAGGCTTACTGCTACTATTATCATTCTTCTGGAATGTTACTGCAATATGTATACTGTTCAATACTACTGTTTAACTAATGCTGAACTTACGTTTGACATTTCTTAGACTCTAATCATAATAATTTTAGCACAAAGAATCATCAACACTTCTACATTTATGGAATCTTTGGTACTGAAGTGATATTTTCCACTTGAAATCTAAATTATAGTGGATCTAATAAATTAAATTCTTCGTCAATGCAATGTTTTTGTAAGTAAAAATGGTAATATGTTGGCCCTCAGTAAGTGTTGTCTGGTGCTTCGGCTGGTCGGTGGAAGGTCTCCGATACTGGCGTTTTTCCATGATAAAAAATCCATACTGAGTTTGTCCAAATTCTTTGCTTTAGAACCTTTTATAAGTACCTGGACTAAATAAATCTCGACAGAAACTAAGCTTGATTCAATTTCGGTTGGAAATTTTGAGTTTCCAAAATCCTTCAAAAGTTTTTGGATACCACACTCATAGGGGCTTTTTCGTGCCAAACTTACTTGTATAATCAGGTCCAGATATATGGGCATATTACCATACGTACTTACAGAAAGATTGCATTGATGTAGAATTTCATTTATTCGATCCACTAGAATTTGGATTTCAAGAGGACAACAACACTTTAGTACCAAAGACAGGGATGGTTCATGAAAGGTGCATGAAATGTGCTAAGTCGACATGTGTGTGCAAAAAGAATAAAGTCCCATGTTGCACATTGTGCAAATGTTGAAGTGTTGATGATTCTTTGTGCAAAAAATATTATAATTAGAATCTAAGAAAATAAGTTCAGCATTAGTTAAACAGTAATATATTGAACAGTATACATATAGCAGTCAGGGACGAATCCAGCATTCAATTTTTTTGGGGGGGGGGATTTTCTGCAGAGGGGTAACACGGGGGTGGGGGGGTATGGAATACCCCCCCCCTCCAAGAACACGACGGGTCTGGGGGGCCTCCCCCTGAAAATTTTTCGAGCTTTTGAAGCTAACTGGTTAGTTTTAGTGAATTTCAGAAGTTAAAATTTAACTTTATGAATACCTCTACTCCGTCAGAATTTAAAGTGAAACTAATGAGTTTCAAATATTAAATAAAGGGATCAGACTATTATTTAAACTTGGAATAAATGTATTGACTTTATATTACGATGGCAAATAAATAACATTCAGGCGAAGTACGGTAAAAAGTTATAGGGTAAAGTTTAAAAACATAGCAATACATTACTCATCATGAGGTATTTAACCGTTTATCTATAGGTCACTGAATGCAGTACTAGAGTTATTCATGTTGTAAAGGTAATATATAATTAATACTGTACACACTGAATAATGTATTTCATTTCTATAACTAATGTGACCTATTTTTTGTTCAATATTACTGTTTTATCTTTTTGCATTGTGCAATTAACTATTATTCTTTATAATAAGTTGGCCTTCATATCTGTTTATAGAAGTCTGGTGTATAAAAAGAATATTTTAACCATTTGTCATAGAATATTTTTATTTTTTAGCTTATTTTTTTATTTCCAACATTTCTGGGGGGGGGGAGGATATATCCCCTTTATTTCCCCCTGGGTTCCCCCTGATAGCAGTAACATTCACAAAGAATGAAATATATATATATATCGTATGGCTATCGTAACCAGCTACCAATTTCCAAAAGAATGATAATAGTAGCAGTAGGCCTATGTGGTAAGAGTCACAGTTTGTTATTTGCATTTCAAACTAAAAATACCGTACTTGATAACCAGTGCTCGATTTCTAAAAAAAGAGGTAAGGGAACTGTAAAGGAACTGGCTCACCACGGGCCCTCCCCCGGAAGATTTTTTAAAATTACTCCTAAGTTGCAGCGTTTTTAACGTACCTGAGAATATTTTTGCAGCTTTTTTATGACACTCAAAATACAGTTTTAAAGATTTAATAAAAATCATTAAGCCTTTCGGGAGCATTCATGTTTCATTCTGTTTAACTTAACAATGTAAAATCTATATAAGGCCTAATTTTTCTGCAAGTTTAAAAATATCCGCGCTAAGAAGAACATCATATTGTATTAAAAACATTTTATTGAACATCCAATATTATTTGAAAGAAAACTAAATTACAGGACTGAGATGAAACTAAAATTATTATTAATGTTAATTTAACAAACTATACTTGACTTTAAGGTCCATACTTGACTTTAAGGCTTTCCCTTATTTTCAAAAACAATTCTTAGTTTTTATTATTTTAAATTTTTTATTTTTTTAATTTTTTATTTATTTTTTAAAGGTACGGGAACGCCGTTCCGCCGCATTCCCCTGAAATTGTTCACTGTTAATTCTAAAACAGTGGTATAAATTTTTAATTTAAAATTATTTCTGATAATATAACAAAAATGTAACATATTTAAACGATGACAGGACGAATAATAAAGTACATCTGTATTGGCATTGCTTTCACAGTAAAATAACTAGTAACATGCTTAAAAATGTTTTATTTGTGTTTATATCAAATAAGTGTATTTATATAATTTAAACTGATGTAAATAATATAAAAATCATTTCAAGCAGGTAATGTAATGAATTTTTTTCATTAAAATTTTAACACATAGTTTCGTTATAGTTGTTGTACACCCTGTGAATATGAAGTGCAACAACATTAGATAAACAAAAAATAACTTTTCATCATACCATTGTGATAAACGTTGTTTTCGGAACGGTCAGCTGTGATCGAAACTAGTTGATTCCCGGTGGGTTGGATAAACGTGTTGGTAAACAAAGTTTTCGGGACTAGTCCTCGAAACAGTGGTTTTCGGGACTAGGCCGGAAAAAAACTTCCAATGTTTGACACCACTAGCACTGAAAAATTTATTAATTTTTATCCAAACTGTATATTTATTAAAGGTGGTATGATGAAAAGTACTGTTCGTAACTCGTCCGAAAGTGGTATATCGGTGCTCGATCGAATTCAAGTACTCGGCTTCGCCTCGTACTTGAAACTCGATCTTGCACCGATAACAACCACTTTCCGGACTAGTGACGAAATATACTATTTTGTTATTAGAGAGTATTTATAAACTAGTTGAACAGATGAAATACATTATTGGTAGATATGCAACAATAAAATGATACATGTACCATTGTTCAGGCACGTACCAATTGTAGCGATCGCATCGGTGTTTCAGGCGTTTTTCTGCATTATTCCTAGGATTTATCCCCCCATGTGTGGTATCATTAGAAAGGGTATTAAAAGACAAACAACTTTGATAAGAGGTAAAATTGCCAATTTCTCACTAGTAAACAAGTTATAAGCAAAAATTTACAAAATTTTATTTTTAAAATTAAATTTTTTAAATATTATGGAAAAACTAATGAGAGCATAAGAAAATGGTAAATACAAAAAAGATAGATCTTTTGATAAGCTTTAAAACAAAAAAAGATTTATCCAAATCCGATAAATAACATCTGAAATATACGCAATTAAAAAATATCACTTTCCGCCATCTTGATGACGTCATAGCGGGTAAACCTACCAGATGCCGAAATGACACCTAAGTACAAAACACTTCCTAAGACACATATATTCAACTAAAAAAGTCAAAATGACTATACGCGATTTTCCTACGGAATGTATTGTCAGATCCAGGACTATTCAAAGAGGCGTGGATTTTTTGTGTTGTGTGTGTTTGTGATGTTAAAACTTTTCTAAGGATCACCGCGTGGGTGTTGCCCAATTATTAATTATAATTGATTGAAAATACTGTCAATGGATAGACCGTAACCGTTTTATTTATAATGGCACAACTGGGTTTTGTTAAAAATTAATTCTGTACATTTTAAAAGGGGTGTTCAGGTGGTATGGGACACCCGGTATACACGTTGACTAGCCTGATTAGAGCATTGGTCCGATTGCGCAAAGTTTTTGCTAATTTGGGATTAAACAACTACAGTGCTGAGTAGTAGTGAGTAGGCTACGTGCTGGTGGATACTCCAACAGGCACGATCCGTTGCTTTATCATCATCATGAAGTTAATAAACAAACAGATAAACTGCCAGCAATGTACTCTATTGTTTGGTAATATGAGGGTAATTAAAAAAGTTTGGGAAGTACAGAGTGTTTAGTTTGAACTTTTAAAACCCCTACCATATGTTATTCATGAGGTAAATACAAACGAAAAATACAGCACAACACAACATTTGTCGCATCCAAACATATTTTGACAAACTGTTTTAGCTATTGAGTTTAGATTTTTCGCAACTGTGGCACATGTACAACCGGCAAGTACATGTAAGTACTAACTTTTACGGTTTCTACATAGCGCAAATTCCAAATTTGCAATTGCCCAAGCAACATGAAAATTGTTGAAACTTGTTTTAAAATAGTTTTGAAACAAATTATAAAATAAGTTTGGTTTTAAAATTGTTTTAAAAGAAGTTTGAAACAAGTTTAAACTTGTTTTGATAGAGTTGGTAAAAACTTATATTAAAACAGTTTTAAAACAAGTTAGAAACAAGTTTAAAACAAGTTCAAAATTGTTTTGATATAGTTGATGAATTATCTTTTAAAACTGTTTTAAAACCAGTTTGAAACAAGTTTAAAACAAGTTCAAAATTGTTTTGATATTGTTTACGAACTCTCTTTTAAAACAATTTTAAAACAAGTTTGAAACAAGTTCAAAAGTGTTATAATATAAATTGGTGAAATATATTTGAAAAATATTATGTTTTTAATAATAATATTTATATGAGATTGAAACAAAAGCTACTAAAATCACATACAGACATATTAAAGTTAATAGCACTCCAGATTTAACACATTTGAGTACTCTGATTTTTTTTATTTTCAACAATAATTATGATTTAATTGCCAAAACCATGTAAGATAAGCCCGAACGATTTAAGACCTATCATTTCTTAAAATATAGTATTATTCAACATCATTTCTTATTACTCCCAAAACATTCAAAGTTTTATGTTACACAATCAAGGACAAGCTCTAGTTTTTCTAACCCACTTGTGTGTCGTATTTAATTAAAAAAAAGGAAAAGGGGTTTTTTTTATTAATTTAACTTAAATTGTGGGGCCATCACAAGAAATACTATACACATAAACTTCTGTCAACTTATCAAATTCAACAACAAAATTTTTGACAACTGTAGCATACAAATGAATTAAAGTTTATCACAGTCAATTTGTAAAAAACTTTTTACATAAATTTGTCTTTTAACTATTGAAATTTTTTTGAAATAAGTTATTTAAACAACTGAAAATAGTAAATTTTTAAAGACACTTCGATTTAGAGTCTACTTTTGACATTCCAAAACTTTTGACTTGTAACTCTCTAAGTGCACCAGTGAAAGCCAAGCTACAACTATAATTAGTAATTGTGAGGCATTTATCAAGCATCCCGAGTAGCTCAGTTGGTAAGACATTGGATCAATAAGTGAGAGGTCACTGGTTCAAATCCTGGGGAAAGTATAGTGAACTTTTTGATCGATAAATCTTGTTTAAAACTCGTATCAAAATTATTTTGAAACAATTTTAAACTTGTTTCAAAATTGTTTTGAAACAATTTTAAACTTGTTTCAAAATTGTTTTGAAACAATTTTAAAACTTCTATCAATAGTGAGAAAATTCCTCGTCTAACTGCTATTAAAATAGTTTTGAAACAAGTTTGAAATTGTTTTGAAATTATTTTAATCTAGTTGAAATGCTGCTTGGGTGTCTAACTCAGAAGCTTGAAATTTTAAATAATGTTTACAGGGCACAAAGCTGAATAATATGTAGTCTATATCTAAATTGATGACATATATCAAATTGTAGGACTACATAAGAGTAGTCTCTTTTTGAAAGTTAAAATTGCACCATTCTGTAAATAATAACCAATATCAGGATTGCCAAATAAAACACCCGAAAATAAGGGACGGACGGGGTTTTGTAATCAAGCCCAATTACGTAGGCTACTCCTGAATCCGATATAGTGGTTGAAAATTAAAAATGCTTTGATAATATGGGTTGAAATTATTCTGCCAATAAGGGTTTTAAACGCTATTTAAGTACTGCTGTCCATGGGGTGTTGCGAAAGTTTCTAAATATTTAAGAATAAAATTTTTTTTTTTAAATCCCTGGAAAAAAACCTAAAACCGGCACTGAATAAAAGCTTTTACTATTTATTTTATTTTATTTCCAAAATCGTGCATTAATAATAGGCCTACCCAATATTAAAGTTGGCAATTCTTACACTTGAGGTACCTACTGTAAATGAGAGCATGTTGTGATAAAAATGGCTTTCGCCTATCAACCCGGTGTGGCGGCGACGATTTGGCGAGGACCGAGATGAGTTTGCCGTTCTCGCACGCTGTGCAGTCAGAAGAGTTTTTTCAAACATTTAAACCACAAGAAGGTCCCGAAAAATTACGATTAAAATTTATCATATCATGATAAAAATGACAGACACATGCCACGACGATTACTGTTTGTATGCATGATAAGCAACAGTTTTGTAATTTTGAGATTAGATTGTAACTAAAATTGTCCTGAATAAATTTATGATTTTGGCCAAATACGGGACATTTACCATCCCGTATGACTTCTCTACGGGACGTGTAGTTGGACTTATTTACTAAAAAAGGACTGTCCCTTAAAATTCAGGACGTCTGGGAAACCTGACCAATATTTTCCTGTCATTTGTTAAGAATGTATGTAATTTAATGGTGTTTGTTAAAAGTTTTATAAATATATTTGTTTGATTTTTTTTGTTTTTGCAATTTTTATAGTCTATAAAATTTTAAATTTTTTTTTGTAGAAATTCATTAACATTGAAAATGACATATGAGTGCTATTTAGAAATAGTAAAGTTTTTAACTTAGAAATTCATGTGCATTTAGGGCGCAGCCTTGTCGCAGCGCACTTAACAACTCTGCCAAGGTTTAATTAAATAGTTTAATTGTTAGCGTAGTTGATAACTATTAATTTCTACCAAATAAATAGTTTGTTTGCTGTTTTGGATTATTAAAAATTATAATGAGACATTTAGATGAAACATTGTCAGAAGAACACATTTATTTTTTCAGTCGTCTGAATAGTACTTAATAACAACCTTGTTAGAATTCATCGTTGTAGAGGTTTTAAGCTGAACACGAGGTTTATATTTGGCTTGGGACTTGGCATTAATATGCGTTCTTGGCTTAATGTTATGTAACTAGAGTATTGTTTGCATAGTAAAATAAAACACCTAAAACCCTCATTGACATTCAGAGGCTTCCGTTATCTTTATCCATGGGGTGTTGATTAAACATGTTTATTCAATGGTCCGCATCAAATTGAATATTATCTAAGTAATTATAATTTTTTGATTATAATTAATTAAAAAAAAAAATTCTGATTAGATTAAAAAAATGGATTAAAAAGTATTTAAATCTATCTCATTCACCAGCAAGAGAATACATTTGAAACTTTTCAACAAGTTTTGTCGGTATAATAGCGCTGTGCGACGACTGGAACTAACTTTTAAGTGGCACTATATGTCGAAGAGTCACCTCTGTCATATAAAGCATAGCTGTTTAAAGTTTAGAAATGTATATTGGAGTGTCTGTATAGAAGGCGCATTTAGTTTGACGTGAGATTCAATTTGTGTAGCATTAAACTAGTTAAAAACTTTATTTTAGATTTAACTTTGCTAACAAAAATCAAAATTATTCAGAAGTGTAAAGCAAAAAGAATCATTTTAACAAACTTTGATTTTATTAAAAATTAAAAATCAAATTTATTCTGCATAAAAGCAGAATTTAAAAACAACACAAGATTACTCCCAGGGGGCTGTCTTATCCCCCTTGTAGAGTCATAATAAAATTGAATAAAATCTTGTCCTAACCCAATATCATGACGATGGCATTATCACATAGCATAAAGATGTTAAAAAATAAGTATATATGCGGATTGATGTGGCTTATGAAATAGAATGTACGTTCGCTGTACAATATCGCAAGATGTTGAGCGAGTATTTCCTTTTAACTGTACAAGTCACGTGGCCCATAAGTAGAAAGTCCGACCAAGTTGAAGTGACGTCACGTGCGAGAAGCTTGACGTGATCCTGGAGCTTCCCCGAACATCTGGACACATATGTGGCTGTGACCGAAAAACAACAAGAAGAAAAGAAATACTCACTGAATAATGTGATAACCTGGCTCAAATACATCCGTCGAATTGCGATGACAGCAACAATACACAGAGGCCTACGTGGGCACACTTTCGAAAGTTAGCTCTTATAGTTTTAGTTGTTTTCTTCCACTTGATATTTTATAGTAATGTTATTTAATTGTTCTGTATTTAACAAAAATTAGTATTTTAATACATTTAGCTTGTTCAACATTGTTTTAAATATCTCAAAAGTAACCATTTAGGCTATTTCTTTTTAATTTGAATAAAAATTTAAAACGTTTGTGGATATATTACACGTTAATATATGAATTTACTATTTATTTTCAATCAAAGTAAATATTTTTTTGCTACATTTAATTCCATGTCTACAGTAAAAAAATTAATAAAAAAAATTTGCAAAGAAACTACACAATTATATCAAGTAGATATTTGTGGTTTTACAAGTCATGTGGTTCGATAATGTCATACAGTTCATTTAGGTTTTTACATTTACACTGTTTTAAATCCGAACTAAATTATATGAAGATGTTAAGTTTGAATACATAGAATAATATTAGAATATTGCCATTAATAGGTATTTTTATACAAGTGAGTCCACACAAATAAAATACTATAATATATTTTAAAGAAAGGTTATAACTGGCTGGGTGCTGAGAGTTTATAGCGTTCGCCTATGTATCCGAAGGTTGCCGGTTCGATCCTGAGAAAAGACAGTATAGTTTTTTTAAAAGTTCGACCCAGTTGAAATTAATCATGGGGCCTTTAATTAATGAAACTACCTACCAACAGTTTGACGTTAGTAACAAGACCGGGGTTTGAACACGTTATGAACATGGCTCACGCGTAGATATAGGCTACATAAAAAAAAAAAAAAAAAAAAAAAAAAAATAGTCCACCATCAAAAAGTATACTAATGCAAAATTATATTACTAATGCAAAATTATATTTTCAAAAAAAGATTTTTCCAAAAAAGATTTAAACATTTATTACGAAACTATTTAAAAACATTCTCCTCAAAACTCATAATTGTAAACTTCTTTTCGTTTATTTGAGGACAAATTAACCATTCTAAGTTGTACAGATTGTAGGCCTATATAGAATAGTCAACATTTGAAACCCCAAGAACTTAAGTTTTCAATGCCTTGTCGTACAATAAAATGCACGATAGATGGTTACACTGTTATCAATCATGCTGCAAGCATTATTGGGAGTCTCTGAAAATTAATTTTAAATATATTATTAATTTGTCAAGCCCCTTGAAATTTACCTGAATACTTTGGATGTCGAGAAAAACTCTGAACATGGTGAACAATGAGTCTGGTAAAGCTAATAACATTATCTATATATCGCCGCCTTTTACCCGTACAATAAACCATAACAATTCCTAAAATGCACAACGAGCATTCAAAATGCCCGTCGTTTCCTCTGTCCTTCACAAAAAAAAAAAAATAAATAAATAAAATGAAAAAAATACCCCCGTCGCAGCAGACCTGCGTACTCAGCGAATTTCCAATGGAATTTTGGTATATTTTCTATTTCCCCATAAAAGCCATGGGGATGAGAGTATGTAGGTTTGCCGCCATATGGGTTTTGTTGGTAATTATAAGTTAAACCCTACCTAGTGATTGTACATACCAAATTTTATAAGGCTATGGTGTTCTTTTTATTTTCCCCATAAACCCTATAGGGGTGAGTACGTAGGTTTGCCGCTATATGGGTTTTCTAAGCTAATATAAGTTAAACGCTTCCTAATGAATGTACATACCAGATTTTATCAAGATATGTCAATAAATAAGCAAGATAGAATTTTTTGTTGATTTCCCATAAGAATAACATGGAAAACATACTTTTTGGATTTTCTCCATAACCATTTAAGCTAGGTAAAAAAATTCAAAATACTAGATTGTTTGTTTTTTTAAGCTCTTTTAAATGGTTTAAGTTAAAATTGTTGAATTTTTTAAATAAAAGTAAAAAAAACCAAAAACCCATTTTTAACCCTTTTGAAACTCCATAAAACCCCGTTCCCATTGTCCGATCATTCTGGTTCGCGAACTCAACCTAGTAGACGCTGGTTTACACCCCTGTACCAAATTTCATCAAAATCGGAGGTTCCGTTCCAAAGTTATCGTGTTCACGGACACACACACACACACACACACACACACACACACACACACACACACACACACACACACACACACACACACACACACACACACACACACACACACACACACACACACACACACACACACACACACACACACACACACACACACACACACACACACACACACACACACACACACACACATATATATATATATAATTATTAAAAGAATAAAAATTCCAAAGTACCCTTTAAATTTCATTTTAATTCACACAACGCGTTTCGTTTATTCTGTTTACACACTTGAAAATGGCATAAATGCCGAAACGCGTTGTGTGAAATAAAATGAAATTTAAAGGGTACTTTGGAATTTTTATTCTTTTAATAATTACATTATTAGTAGCGCTAAATGTGAACAAAAATAAAATTCTTCAATATATATATATATTGAAGAACTTATATATATATATATATATATATATATATGTATATGTATATATATATATATATATATATATATATATATATATATATATATATATATATATACACATATTGATATATATTGTTATAAGTAGATAGTATCATGTTACTTCTGGCTCACTTTTGGAGACAATCAAAAATCAAACAAATTTCACAGTTTTTTAATACAATTATGCAATATTTTTGCCACTTTTTGGCCAATTTTCAGCTTTTGTCAAATTGTCTTAAAAAATATGCAATTTTAATGAAATTTTTAACAAATATGCCTAAATTTTCTACAAAATAAAATTTTTTTAAAAAACAAGTAAAATTATTACATTTTATAAGCATTTTTTCAATAAAATCAATAGTTGACTTTTTATAAGTCAATTTACATTTTCTACAGTATTTTTTCAATAAAATCTATAATCAACTTTTCATAAGGTAATTTAAAATTTTAATAGTATTTTTTCAATAAATTTGACTAAAATAGTAATAATATATTCTAATTAATTTCAGTAATATCATTTTTGATTATATTATATTCAAGTAATTTTTCAGATACAATAATAATATAACAATTTGTTTTACTAGTAGCTACTATATCATAATCAAAATCTGCATTAATAATAATATCATTTTTTAACTTGAAATATTTGCTGGATTTTTTGTAGTATCAATTACATAAATTGGTCTATTTTCTGGAAATTCTGTTGGACTATAATACATTTTACTACTAATATAATAAACTTTTTTATAATCTTGATACATTTCATACATAATTCTAAATTTTTCATTGAATATATCAAAGTTTTCTAATTCATCAGGGTAATAATGACCATCTAGTTTTACTCTTATATTTTTTACATACATACTATCAAATTTAGAAGTATCATATATCTGATCATTTGTTCTTGATTTTTGAAATCCAATTATAATAAATTTTGGATTATAAATATTTCTATAGATATTTGTTATATCCAAACTTAAATTCTTTCCTGTAATATTTTTTTGTTCAATGCATTGCCAATGATTAAAATGAAAATTTACTTTTTCAAATTTGTTAGTTCATTAATTAATTGAATTTTACTTGTTGTTTTGTATTCAATTATAGGAACTCTAATAAAAAATTCATCAATTGTTATTTTACCTTCAGTTGGTAATGTAGCATTATCATAAGTTCCATCAGCCTTTTTAGTTTTCCATCTAAAAATTGCATCATTATCTTTTGATCTAATAAATGTTATATTAAAACCTCCTTTGTATATTGGAATATTTACATTTTCAAAAAATCCTAATCCAAAATGAGATAAATTACCAATTGCTTCAAATTTATTTTTAAAATTTGATTCAAAACCATTATTTATTTGATTTATTTCTGATTTTGAATAAGTTATAGTACCTTTGATTGTACTTAATAGACCAGGATATTCAATTTCATCAATCAATTTATTATGTTTTCTAACTTCAATTTTTAAAAATAAAAATGGAACAAAATTATCAATTAATTTTATATTAGTACCATTATCATATGCATTTCCATCAGATTTAGTCAATTTACCAGATATATAAAATTGAAATTTAGAAGTACAAAATCCATCTCCAAAATCTATATTAAATTCAGTTTTTTTATTAGGTTCATTTAAATGTAATTTAGATAATGGATAGAAATTTTTGTATTCAGCTCTTTCAATATCATTTACATATTTTTTGTAATCAGCCATTTATTAAGGATAAAATTTTTAAATCAAAAGCTTTTTTAAAACAAGTAAAATTTTTATAATTTTATGATGTCAAATTTATAATTTGTATGTATCAATTTCATTTTTACTTTTAAAATATTCAATTTCAGTAGCATGATCAACTATAAATTTTGCTGATATTTTTTGATGTTCTAAAATTAATTCCCATTTTAATGTAAATGCATAATCATGAATGAAATATTCAGTTAAATTTTGATATTTACAAATCAAATCAATATAATCTTTTAATTGATAATTTATGAATTCAGTAATAAAATCTATAGTTAAATTTTGATGTTGAGCAATTTTTTGCCAATTTAATTTATTTTGAAACAATCTCATCATATTAATACTCAACTCATATTTTTCAGAAATATCATCCCAATCATCTTTGTTTAATTGATTTTGGTTTCTGATAATGAATAAATCAAATGAACTGTATTTTGTAAAACAACTTTTCTTTGAATTATAAATACAACATTTTGATTTAATTATATTTATATTTTTCAATTTTACTATCTGAATATCTTTAGAATTAGTTTTTTGTTTACATTTAAGACAATAAATTAACTCCATTTATATAAAATAATTATTGTAATTTATCTACATCATCTTTAATTAGTATTATTTCAGCATTTAATTCTTTTATGGATTCATTGACTCCATTAAATAAAAATTTTAGTTCTTTTTCTAATTTTTCTTCTAAATTTTCAACATATTTTCCAATATTTATTAAAAAGTCTGTAATTTTAATTAAACCTTTTTTAGTTTCTGAATGATCATTACCAATTTTAATAATTGAATCTAAAACTTCATCTAATTCTGATTTTATTACAACATCATATTTATTTATACTTGGTTTAACATTAACAATTCTTTTACCATTAATACTTATATAATTTTTTGATAAACCAATAGCATTTACTAGATTTTCAGCCTTTTTTACATGACTTTTAAAACTTTTACTAAAATTATTAAAAAGTATATTTAATTTAGAATTTATATAATCTTCTTTAATATTAATTGGATGTTTTTTCTGTCTTCCAAACAGATCAAATATATTTTGTGAATCCATATTTATTAAGGATTAATTTATTTATTATATTATCAAATTTTTTATTATTATTTAATTCATTTAATATAAAAATACATAAATGACCACAAATTGGTGGATCATTATAATTTTGAATTTGATTATCATTATAAAATATATTATCTTTTCCTAGATATTTAACTAATTCTATTGGTGGTTTATTAACTATATTTCCATATGAATCAAAATAATATTTAATTTTATCTTTTTTATAATAACAAACCCAATGAGTTCCATTTCCATCAAATGAATCTAAATTTATAATTCCACATTCAAATTTATTAACTTTATTAGGTAATATATCTCTCATAAATACACCTCTAAAATATTTTATATTTTTACACAATTTTTCTAATTCACCTAATGTTAGTGGTTCAAAATTTTTTTATAATTTTGTTTCATATATTTTAATGTTTTTTTATCTAAACCAGATCCTTCTACATTTTTTAATTCATGATCTAACCAATCAACAAAATTTCTAAATTTAGGAATTATAGATTCTTTTACAACTTTTGCTCCCTTTCTAACATTTGGTGTATAATTTTTAACTATAGGTATACTATCAGCAAAATCTAAAATTTCTTTTAGTAATCCACCATTTTTTATTTCTTTTAATTGATTATATGAAAATTCAAATCTTAATCCTTTATTTAATTTTTTATGTTTATTTAGTTTATTAATTTGTCTTTTAGATAATAATTATAATATAGGTTAATATAATTAATAAAAAATTTATTAAAATTTTAATCCTACTTCTAAACCCATACCAAATTTTCTTTTCATCCACATAGCACCTGATGTTGGTAATGCAATTAATCTTTCACCAATTCCATGATCATTTGATGTTACTATATCCCATGCTTTATCTTGTAAAATTTTATCAGCTATTTCATTTCTAGATTTTGTATCTTTATGATCTCTATAAAATAAATCATGTTCTTTAGCAGCTTTATCTAAATCATTTATTCCAGGATCACTTCTTTTTATTCTTTTATTTAATTTAGTTCCAGGCCCTAGATATTGATAACCAGGTACATGTAATTCGAAAGGTAAATTATTTATAACATCATTTAAAATACCTGATCCATCTTTTAATAATGGTGATGAAATATTTGTCAAAATTCTTTTTAAATACTTAATTCCTTCAGGTTTTTCAATTAATTCATCTAATTTATTTGATATAAAGTCTTTAATTGCTCTCTTTTCATTTAAAAAATTATTATTACCAGCTTTTTCTTGTGCATATATATAATTAATAATATTATCTAATTTATTTAAATCATCTATAAATCTATATTCAATTTTATTTTCTGTATATTTTCTGATTCCTGAACCTTCAATTTCACCTTTTAATTCCCAAATATGTTTAATTAAATTAATATATTTATCACCTTTACTAGATTTTGGTTTCTTACTATTTGGATCATTATTTTTATAAATTGAATTAGTTTCCCATAAAATCTTTGAATAATTATTTAAATCATCTTGTGTACATAAATTATTATCTGGTTTCTTTTCATAAGTTAACAATCTCCATAATCCATGTGTTCCATTATATTTTTTATCATCAATTATTAAATCATCATTATCAATTACAGTTATTTTATCACCAATCATAAATGATTTTTTATGTTTATTCCAATATAAACCAAATTTATCATCTTTTGTTCTTGGTAAATATTTTTGTGCTAATGGACCAATAATTTTATCTAATGTTTGAGGTGAAATTAAATTTGGGTCAATAAATGTCGATTCTTCTTGAATTATTGGTTGTCTGATTGGTCTAAATGGAGTACTTGAAGGTAAATTTAATTCTTCAGTTTCTGGTATTGATATATTGGCAAAATTATTAACAATAGGTACAAATTCCATAAGGTTTTTATTTTCATTTAAGACTTCACCAATTTTATTTTCAACTTTACCAATTGCTGATGTTATAGGTTCATATACTTTTTGTTTAATTTTTTCATAATTATCTTCAATTTTAATTTGATTTTTAAATTCTTTTATTAATTTTTTCTCAATATCATCTATTTTTTTAGCTTCATTAACAGATATTTTATCCATTTATTACAAAGAAAAATTTAGGTTCAAAACAAATCATGTTAACATAAACACAAATCATATTAACACAAAACACAAATTATGTTAACACAAACACAAATTATGTTAACATAAAAACAAATCATGTTAACACAAAACACAAATCATGTTAACACAAAACACAAATCATGTTAACAAAAACACAAATCATGTTAACATAAACACTAATTATGTTAAACACAATTTATTTTACTTTATTTCTGTAATTTTCATTAAATATATAAATACTAATGAAATAAATAATACTAATAAAATAAATATTCTATCAATTATTGAATCAAACATACAACAAGCCATTATCATTATTTAATATCAGAAAAATTTTTCATATATTTTCCATCATTTGATTTTTTCAATAAATTAATAGTTAAAAATCTATAGTCTTCTTTCCAACAATCATTAGAAATAGTTTTAAATTTATCAAATTTCATATCTGATCCAACAAAATTATTATATATTTTTTTCATATAATGTTCATTTTGTTTAAAAATGCATAACATATTTAAATTATTTCTAATTAATTGCATATCAACTTTTGAATAACATTGTGATAAATAAATACATGATATATTTTTATGTCTACCCATTATAAAATATTCTTTAATTTTATCTTGTTTTTCTAAAATACAATCATCAAAAACTACTAATGAATTTGGTTTACATTTATTTAGTGGAATCATATCATCAAATGAAAAATAAGAAATTTGTTTATTAATATTTGATTCTATATTTTTAAATCTTTTTTGTAATAATTTATAAGATGGTTGTTCTAATGATTTACTAAAAATATATAAATTTAAATATAGAATTAATCTTTTATAAATAAAATTTAATAATAATGTAGTTTTACCAGATCCACTTGTTCCTATAATTAATAATCTAATAGGTTGATCATTTTTATTATTTTTATCATATGATTCTAATTTTATATTATCTTTTTTTTCTAAAATTTTCTCCATTTAAATAAGATGAAATTATTTAAAATAATTGGTCATTCATCCAAACTAGAATTAAGATTAGAACATCCAATACATTTAGATGGAAAATATAGTATTGGTTTAAGTGGATTTTATTCAGATAATTTTATATCAAATATACCAAATGATTATAAAAACTGTTATGGATATTCTATTAAAGATGAAGATGATAAAATTGTAGATCAATATTTTGATATAAATAAAGGAAATGATACAATTGAAGAAATAAAAAATATTTTTATAAATAGTTTAAAAGAATTTAAAAAGAAATTTAATAAATTTGATGAAAATGATTTTATATTGAAAAATGATGGACCATATATTATAATAAAATCTCCTGTTAAAATTATAGTAACAACAATTATAATTGATTTATTAGGATTAGATGATAAAATGATTGAACCAAATGTATTAACAAAAGGAATAAAACTACCAAAAATTAGACCTTTTGATGTTATTGAAATTCATTGTAATTTAGTTGATCCTAGTTTTGAAAATCATAAAGATCTTTTACATTTACATAAAGAATCAGAAATTCTATATTCATTTTATCCAAATGTTGAATATGGATAAAAAATTAGTGAAAACCCAAATGAAATTGATTATATTCCTTTAAAAAATATAAATAAAATTCAAAATATTATAATATCTATTCAAGATAGTGATGGAAATCTAATAAATAATGAAAATATTAAAAGTATTGTATATTTAAGATTAAATTTGTAATATAAAATTTGTCAACATAAATAATAAAAACAATAATTGATTTAATTAACAATAATTTTATATTTAATAATAAATTAATTGTATTTAATAAACAAAATAATCCTTGGTTTAAAGGAAAAGATATTTTAAAATATAAAAATTCTAGAAAAGTTTTATTTGATAATGTAAAAGAAAAATATATAAAACTTTAAAAATATTAAGTGTAACCAACAGTTACACTTACATAATGATGATAAATTAATTTACATAAAAATTATAGATGTCACAAATTATGACACCCTAGAAATTGATGTACAAACATGTTTTCAGATGCCCTAAAACAGGGCGTCAATAAAATAGATATTAAAACAATATTTATTAATGAATCTGGTTTATATTTATTAATTTTAAAATCAAAAAAGGTAGATAAACAATAAGGATCGATGATGATAAATTAAAATTTATAGATATTTTTAGAGGGGACAATTAGTCCCCCCTATCATATAATAAAAACATACAAAACTTATTAAAATTAGGTAGGACCCAAAATGGGTCCCATATAAATTATAATATTTATTTTAAAAATTTTTAAAGGAGGTAACCTTATCATACAATAAAAACTTAAGGGTAACAAAACATTACCCTTCTTAAACATTCAAAAATATTCATAAATATAATAAATTATATACAAATTTAAGACCCGTCTTAAAGACGGGTCTTACTTATAATGATAATAAAGTAAAATTTATAGATATTTTTAGGTTAGATATTTAATAAATTATTGAATATATTTAAATTTATTAAAGAAAATATTTAAAAATATACATAAATTATATTATAAATTCAATATCATATGGTTATAAATTATTAATATAATTTTGATCATTTTCTTTAAAACTTTCTTTAACATAATTTTTTATTATATTTATAAATGGTTCTATTATAAAATTAAACTTATAATGATATACAAAATAATTTTTATATTTAAAAAGATATATTAAAAATTTATTTGATACTTTAGTTATAAATAAATATAATTTTATATCAAAATCATTATTTATTAATTCTTTTGGAACAATTAAAATTTCCATTTATTTATAATTATTTTTATAACCCCAAGGTAATGTATCAATTTTATTTTCACAAATAAATCTTTTGTCATCTCTATTACTTAAAGCTAATTTATTTATTGTAATTGTATATAGTTCATGTTTAAAACTTCTAATACAAGTCATTTCTCTATATTGTTCTTGATCATCAAATAAACATTTCTTAAAATCATCCATATGTAATGTTTTATCAAGAACACTTTTCTTAATACCTTTACATTTTACAGGATTTTTATTATTAAATTCATAACTATATAATTTTGATCTTAAACCACAATATTCTTCTAATATTTCACCATTTAACTCATCTTTAAATTTACCAATTATTTTTTTATTCTTTTCACTATAGCATTCATGTTCTTTCTTATAATCACTTGTATCAAATTCATTAATATTTTCTTTAATAATTTTATATGGATCCTTTGTAAAATTCTATAAAATAACTGTCTGTGTCCATATATAATAACCTTATATTTGGATCAAACTTCTTTAATTTTTCATAATAAAATTGATACATATGTAATTTTGATAAATCAAGTACTGAAAATCCTATATAGATTGGTTTATCAAACTTAACCTTTTCTTTTATCATATGTGAAGCAATACAGTCTTTATCAAATATACTAAATGTTTTAAAATTAGGTTTTTTTGCTTGTTTTAATGAAAACTTTTCATCACCTAATTTAATATCACATCTATTTCTAACATTTTCCATAGTTTTTCCAAAAACACTATTATTCATCAATTTAAAAAAGTCTTTTTCAAAATCTGATGTTGATTTGGATCTTAATTTAGTATTTAATTCAATATATTTTTTCATATAATCATCTTGATCAAATGCTATAACTCTATTAACTTTCTTTAATTTTATTCCTTTTTGTAGATAATATTTTAAGTTTCTTGAATGAATAACATAATCTTTCTTATCAAATAATGTTGTACAAAGCTTATTATTATAATGTTCAGGTGCTAATGGTAAATCTTTATGATTATCATGTAATTCAATAGGATATTCTAAATCAACATCTAATATATATCCATATTCAGCATTTTCATCTAATTCTAATATTGTTTCTTCCCATTCATTTAATGTATATGTATTAGGATTCATCCATGTTATATCTTTATAAGGTAATTTTTTACTTAAAGCCCATCCATATAGATTATTTGCATCTATATATAACATATAATTTTCAGGTTTTGTTTTATCATAATTTTTTGTATATTTATTGTTTGCTTTACAATATCTAGTTATACATTGTGAAATACCACCTCTAATACCTTTTTCAATCATTAAATACATATTATAATCACTTATTAATTCTAGTTTAATTTTTGTTAATTTTAACATAGAATCCCAAGCTAATGATGGTGATGTTAGATAATGTGCTGGATCTAATTGATAATTTTTCAAACAAACAGATCTAAAATTTTCAAATATATCAGCTAATAAAAGAACATCTTGAATATTATATAAATCTGAATAATTACCTAATGTTTTTACTTTTAATTTATTCCAAACTTTTATATAATGTTTATAATCATCATCACTTATATTTTCATTAGTTAAACAACTATAAAATTGATCTTTTTCTAATATTTTATCATATTTTAATTTTTCAACATTATCAATAAATTCATATGGAAATACACCTTTAGAAGTTAATATTTTTAAAGTTTCATTATCATATTCAATTATATAATTTTCTTTTATAAATTTATTTATATGCTTAAATTCTTTAAGATTTTTAGCTAATTTTTCAATTGATGTAGCCATAAATCTAAATGTATCTACAAATGAGAATTTTATAAATTTTCTAGGTTTAAAATATAGTTCACCTTCAAATTCATAACCATAACCAGAATTTACTGAATAGTTTATATATTTTTCATCTGTATTGGCTAACAAATCAATTTTACCATATTTTTTAGCTAATTCTTTTATAAACAAATGTGTATCATAATTTGAACTATTATGACAGAATATAGGAATATTTTGAGGAAATTTTAGATTTAAATTACAATTTAAATGTGCAGCACCTCTAAATTTTCCTGTTAAATGACAATGATCTCTTACTTTTATTCTTTTATCATTATCAAAACCACTATTTTCACAAATATGACAAATATTTGTTTTCTGATAGTTAATTTCTTCTTCATTAGTTAAATTCATAGGCTTTTTATTTTTTGAATTATATTTTTTAGCTATATATTTTGAAATTTCATCTAAATATTCAAATAATTTATTTGGTACATTTATTAATTCCTCTTCATTTTTTGCTCTATAACAAATAGGTTTATACATTTTATTAGTTACTCTAGATACTAAATAAATTGTAAATCCATATGGTTTATGTTTTTGAATTTTATTTGTATATGAACAATTTGGATTATTTTTACAATTATCAATTTTTTCTAATATACTTTCAAAATCTAAATAAATTACATATGGATGTTCAAACTTTTTATAATAATTTTTAAAACTTACTCTTTGACCAGGAAATGGCATTATAGGTCTACATGGTTCTAATGATTTACAAATTTCTAAATGATTAGATAAGTCTTTATTTTTATAAAAATGAGTCAAACATCTTCTACAAATATATTTTTTATTTTTATTTTTTTGTGTTAATTGCTTAGATACTAACTTGCTTAGATCTGTAATCAATATATAATGAGAATTGTTATCAATTTTATGGTATAATAAATCAATTTCTAGTTTTGTATTATAATGTTCAGATACAGTATTTGTAATGGTACTATCTTTTTATCTTCATCAATTCTATAAATATTTATTGACATTGATGGATAATTATATTTAGAGTCAAATGATCTTTTTTCAAATAATTTAATATCTTTCAATGTTATTGGATAATCAAAACCTTAAAAAATATCATCATTTATATATTTTTGATATTGTTTAACTCTTTCAGCATTTTTTCTAATTGCATAAATAAAACAATATTCATCTTTATTTTTAAAATTTACACAACATTTTTTATTCTTAATTTTATTTGGTAATTCTATATATGATCCAGCATTTAATGAATTATTTTTAGATAATTTTAGATTTAATTCAACACATCTTTTTAATGACCAACCAGAGCCTTTTGATGGTTGATTTAGTTGTTCTCTAACTATTAATTTCTTGAATTGATCATCAATAAAATCATCTATATTTAAAATATCTGAACTTTTTATACAAAAATACATATTACTATTTTGAATTTCACCATTTATTAATTTTCTTTCATATTCACATTCTAAAGCCATCTGTCCTTAAATATTTTTGAATTTTTGTTTTTATATCAATTTTTTTACTTCATTTCTTTGAGTTTCTAAATAATCATTAATATCTAAATCATCATTTGAATTTGTTAAAATATAATCTTGAAAATATCCTTTTAATGACGAAGCTTCTTGAATATTTATTATATTTTCTTTTGGAATTGGTTTATTTTTAAAATAATCATTTAATAATCCAATCAATTCATTTCTAGTTTTATTAACAATTTTAATACTATTTTTAATTGCTAAATTTGGAATATATTTTAATGATCTATATCTTAAATTATTTGGATTTTCTTTAATTTTGTTTAATCTTTTAATTAGTTTATCTCTAGATAAATTTTCATAATTTCTGACAGATAATTTTTTTGCAATTTCATTTAATTTTTCTATATTAAATAATGAATAATTTGTAAGATTAAATGTTTCTTTAATATTTGTTAATTCATCTAAAGTTTTATTTTTATAATTATATATATTTATTATCATATTTTTGTTTATTTAATAAATTTTTAGTTGAGTTATAATGTCTATTATAATTTTTATATAATATATTTTTATTACAATAAGGACAATTAATATTTTTATTTGTTCGTTCCATTTATTAGAAAAAATATTTACTTAGAAATAAAACTCTTAAAAATATGAAAAGTTTTTCCACTTTTTTCTAGGTAATTTATAGTTTAAATTGTAATTTTTCAATCAATAGTCAACTTTTCACAAGTTAATTTAAATTTTCTAGAGTATTTTTTCAATAAAATCAATAGTCAACTTTTCACAAGTTAATTTAAGTTTTCTAGAGTATTTTTTCAATAAAATCAATAGTCAACTTTTCACAAGTTAATTTAAATTTTCTAGAGAATTTTTTCAATAAAAATCAATAGTTAACTTTTTATAAGTCAATTTAAGTTTTCTAAAGTATTTTTTCAATAAAATTTAAACTTTTTTAAAACAAGTAAAATTATTATTTTTATCATATTTTTAAATTTTCTAGTTTTGTTATATTTTTGTCATGAATTTTAGTTTCTAAATGTCTTAAATAATTATTAGTCCATTTAATATTTCTTCCACATTCACAAAATTGTGGTTTTAAAAACATTTCTCTAATACATTGTATACAAATTTTTTTCTATCTTTACTATAATAATAATTATTAAAATTTGAAATATCTTTAATTTCTTTACATTTATGACATTGTTTTTCATTTAATTCAATAACTTTAATACTATCATATAATTTTTTATAATACACATCGTTACATTCTTTACAATAATAATATAACCCATCTTTAGTATTTTTATCTTTATAAAATTTAGATATATATTTATATAATTTACACCTTAAACATATCTTTTCCATTTATATAAAATAAAATTTACAAATTGGTTTTTTTCAATTCATATTCATAAAAATTTCCAATAATATCTTCATTATTTTGATCTTTTATACTATAAGTAACTGGATTTGTATTATTAATTTTAGAAATTATAAATATTTCTCTAGGCCAATTATTTTTATATTTATTAGAAAATGTTGATTTTTTATTTCCAATTCTAACTCTATCATTTATTTTAAATTTTGATTTGGTTATTATTTTTGGTGGTTTATATTTAAAAACAGTATCTAATAAATCCTTTTCATTATTTTTATTTACTTCAATTGGTTTCATTTTAATTGTTGAATGATATGAGTTATTATATTCTTTAACAATTTTTGGTAAAATATTTATACATCTATAATTTTTATTAATTTCAAATTGTATTTTCATTTTTTCATTTTGTATTCTATTATACCTTTCTATTATACTTGATTTTTCTTCATTTTCTGTATGATACAATTTAATATCATATTTATTTAATATTTCATTAAAATCTTTATTGATAAATTCTAATCCTTTATCTGTATGTAAAAGATTAGGTGATTTATGATTAATTTTAATTGCATCTTTAATTATTTCTTCAAATGCTTTAGAAACTGTTTTTCCATCTTTTTTCTTTAATGGTTTTGACCCTAAAATTTTAAATTACCTTATGAAAAGTCAACTATTAATTTTATTGAAAAAATGCTTATAAAATGTGATAATTTTACTTGTTTTTAAAAAAATTTTATTTTGTAGAAAATTTAGGCATATTTGTTAAAAATTTCATTAAAATTGCATATTTTTTAAGACAATTTGACAAAAGCTGAAAATTGGCCAAAAAGTGGCAAAAATATTGCATAATTGTATTAAAAAACTGTATAATTTGTTTGATTTTTGATTGTCTCCAAAAGTGAGCCAGAAGTAACATGATACTATCTACTGTTATACATATATATCAATTTGAACGAACGGTGTTTTTGGCTTCTAGGGACCTCAAAACGAAAAAGTACCATGGTCCCGGGCTTAAGTCTTACCGTGACTACTACCGTAATAGCGTATTTCCTATAGAAAAATTCGCTAAAAAAATAATAAAAAATAAAATAAAAAATAATCGTAAAAATTTGTTTTAGTAAACTCATTGATTGAATCTCAATATGAAAATTTGCGCCTAGAATATGTATAAGATGGTAATGCATGTTAGCCAAAGTTCCTGAAAGCTATATAGTCCACGCTCTTGTGATCACATATAAAGTTTTGAAAACTTGCAGTCATAACAGTTGGCTTCAACTTGACGCAAATTGATCTTTCAGGCTTCCTTTGTACCTGAGAACGTAACATTTAAGTAACGCGAATACAAGGTAAAGTTGGTCACATATATTTATCTGCAGAATGCACTACAAGTTTAAGTTATAACCAGACAAGCTTTATACTTTTTACCACGTTGCTCATCTGATATTACATTAGTTTTTTAAGTCCTATAATCTATTACACTAAATTGTTAAAAAAATATTATTGTAGACGTATTTTTAAGTTTCAGGTGGCAGTTGGAATCATAATTAGGCAAAACATTACTGTCAAAGAAAGAAGAAAGTTCTAGCCTCATTAGCAATCTTTGTTTGAGAAGTATTTTAACGAAGTTACATCTTTTGAAATTATGTTTGTAATCACTTCAACAGTTAATTTATTAATTATAAAATATCATGTGTATTTAGGACCAACCATTCATATCAACTTATTCCTATTGAAATGATTAATTTTGTATATTTTTTCAAGTGCATATAGCGGTAGAAATAATGACGTTTCAATATAGTGCAAACCAATTTTGAGAAAGCCATAGAATACTGTATATTGTCAAAGTGTCTTTTCAGGCAAAAGTTAAATACTCATCGTATCCAACAAGGCGTCTTCGTCTTTGAGTGTCGTCTATGAAACCCTAATTAGTAACCCTAACACCCCCTAACCCTAACCCTAACACGTAACCAGTCAATAATTAAATACTCTGAGATTCCAAGTCTACTGATTAAATAAACCTTGTTTGAAACAATTTTAAGGCTAGTGATTGACCTTTTCATAATAATAAGGTAAACAGACGATTCTGTCCTGGAAAAAATTCTAATAGTGTCAACTAAGGGACGAAAATGAGGTTTTGGCAGTACAAGGTCGTATTACAAGGGTTCGAGCTTTATACAAAACCCTAATAGTCGAAGTGCGAAAGCCATTTACACCATACTACATGATTTAAGTAACTTTAATACCTCCTCATGCAATCATGGACTAAAACAGTTATGCAAGAAACAAAACATCGATAAAACAACGTTTAATTTTAAAAAAAATGTTGTTCATACAATTTGCCAAACGAAAGCATACAAAATACCTTTACCTTTACTGAAGTGGCGACCTAACTCAATATAAGTAGTTCAAAGCCAAGTATGAATGAGAGATGAGTGTGGGATGATTGTGGCGCGATCTTGTAGTCTTTTTACTGACTAAGGCCGACATTCTCCTTAGACAGGACTGTTAGGCCCTAATTCATATCCCAACCGCGAACCGCCAAAGGTATCGAGGGACCTACAGATATAATATGTATGTATAATAATGTATGTAAATACAAAATAGTATGTACGTAACCAGGTAACATCTTGTAAGCTTGAAAATAAGGTGGCAACACTAGTAGTGGGAAAAAGCCACTTCTAAACCGGAAGTGACGTCAGCTGCCAGGGCAGCTGCAGGGGTCAGATGGTGTCAGTTGGCAGGGCAGCTGCAGGGTGCAGATGGCGAGAGCATATGCCCTGAATTTGAAGTAGAATTGGGCATGAATTAAGAGTTAGTTCAAAATTGAAATTCAACAGTTATAACTGGAGCCTGGAAAGTATGTCAAGGTCATTCAGAGTAAGTTTTAAAAAAGCCTACCCAACTACTACCAGAAATAGTTCAAAGTTGAACTAGTTGGTGATAGTGGGATAGGTTGAAGTAAATTTTGAATTTTATTTGTGAACATATAATTAATGTGCAACAGCAGAGTTTAAACAAGTTGAACTTTTGTGATGAACTACAGAGTTGTAAATGCAAACACCAACGACGATGAGAAGGTAAACGCAGAGTCCCCAGATGATGTATTTGAAAAGCTTGAACAAACGTAACATTTCGAGTTGGTTTTCTCGTTCCATTTCCAATCGTTTAATTTCCAATTTCAATTTATCCTCTTCCATTCTAGTTATGAAGGGAACTTCATCCATCATATCCATCATGATTTTGTAGTGTTTGAAATTTTAAAACAAGTGATGTTGATAGTTCAAAAGTTGAAGATGGAATGAGAAGTGAAAGCGAGAAATGTTAGTTAAATAAAGAAGTGGTGGGGGGAACGAAGAATTACAAAGAAGTGGTGGGGGAAATATTTTGCTGTTCATTATTACCATCAGTAGTGTCAGATGGTGCAGGAGTTAGATTTAGTAAACTGTCTTCGTCCGAACTTTCAATCTTATCACAAATAGGACAATCGTATGTTATTTCCAAATTCATTTTGATGGTTGTAAAATTATCTACAAGTTCTTGTAAAATATTAAAAATGTCTTGTAACTCTTCCCTAGAGTTTATTTCAAAACTAGAATTCATTCGGGCCAATGGAGAGTTGTTCATTATTGGAGAGTCGGTGATGGAATGAGGATCGGCGCATAGGGAGGGGGCTTATATAATGGTGACCTTGAGCAGGCGTCTAGGGAGGGGGGCTGTCTAGGGAGGGGGCTTTTATATAGGGAACCTTGAGCTTATGATTGAATAAAACGTTTAGTTCTTCTTCTCCATCTTTTAATTCAATTATTTGAACCGAAGTAGTTGTTTCATCTTCTTCACTTGATGAAGAAAACAATTCACCAGGATTTAAATATTGAACTACAATTCTGAACCATCTTATAGGATATTCGTCAATGACAGAAAGTAAGTTTTGAAACAATTCTTCCATCTCCTCCCTGTCAGTTATTATATGTTCAAATTTGATAAATTTGTTTTCCATGTTGTTAGTTAGAGTGTTGGAAGTGGAATGATTTAATATTATATAAAAATTAGAACTAGTAGTGGGGGAAATCTCAAGGTCATCCAAATGAAGTTTTAAAAAAGAGTGTAAAACTGAAATTACACATTTGATGGTTCTACAGGATCGGAATACCAATCTGATCTGTATTTACATCTTTTTATCATATGTGTACAAAAATCATCTTGATGAGAATTGGTGCGTTGACAATGAGCAAGATCTAGAGGGTGAAATTTGAAACATCTTTGAGGACAACATGTATGAAAATATCTTGATTTGTAAAATTTGAAAGTTCGCAATTCCGGTGGTGGTAGTTGTTTTGTTTTGCATTTGCAATAACAAGATCCGAAGAATTCACATTTAGTACAAGCTAACCCATCCACCATCATTGGTCCTAAATCTGTACACTGTTGTTCACAACAGTAACGAGGTTTGTACTTGTATTTTTGCTCTTCCATGTTGACGCTGCGGAGTCCAGTGAAAGAATAAGAGTGTATAGTGTTCAATAGTGAGTTTTATGTACTGTGAAAAGTGGTGGGGGTAATTTCAAGGTCATCCAAATGGAGTTTTAAAAAATTATACCTTACAAGTGTAAGGATTATTAAAATTTAGGAAGTTTGTTTCTCTTTGTTTTCTTCAGACTTTTTCTCTCTCTCCGCCTTAGCCATAGCAACAAGTTCTTCTGTTGATAATGGATGTACTTCAGGAAATTTTAAAATTAATTTAGCTTGATATCCTTCTTTAGTTAATACATCTAAATCTTGGGTCATTTGTTCAATGGTGTTGTAGTCTTTTCCATAGATTTTTCCATCAAGTTGAATCATCATTCTGTACAACATTTTCTTAAATAGGTCTTGTCGTGGTGAGAGCTGAGAAGCAAATGATTATTTATACAAGTATCACATCCTTTTTATTAACTCACATTGATCATGTGATTCTTTAGTTGTAGTTTTGTCTGTCAAAAGTTATTCAACATTGGTAATACTTTTGGAACTTGATGTTATGTTGACCAGTTGGCGATGAAGAAGTTGTAGGTTGTGTAGAAATAAATATTTCATCATCGCAATATTTTGTTTTAGTGAACATCCTTGTATTAGTAGCACTAACATCAACAGTTAAGTGATAACCACCGGTAAGTAAAACTCGCATTTCGTTGGTTAAATCTTCAAGTTGTTCAAAAGTAGTTATGGTGTTGGTATCATAAGATGCACACTTAACCTTTAGGGACATGTTGCAGTTTTATATTCAGGGATTAAGAGCGAGATGTGTACGGTATGAAAGGTAGCAGTAGACTGATGAATTTTGCAAGTACATTTCCCCTTTTATAATTATACAAAATTGGGTCAAGGTCATCCTGTGGAAATTTTAAAAAAAGCAACATATTGTAATGTACAAAGACATTACAATATGTTGCTTTTTTATTTTTATTTTTTGTTTTGTTTTATATCATATTTATTGAAAAAACAAATACAAAGAAATATTTACAATGTTATGTACAAATTAATCAGTAGTAGGTGTTACATGAATTGTAAGTTCAGTAGAGTTGTTTCCACTGGGTCCATGTGATACCAAATAGAGTGCGCCGGGTTGAATTATACGAAGATCTTCATTTTGAAGTAGTTGTATGAAGCGCTTTGGTAAGAAGATCTGAAATTTTGCTTCATCACCAATTGTATAAGGTGCCTCGCTCAAAGTGCAATTTATAGCATCACCTACTGAAGTTTCCATTTTCTTAATAGTATGAATGATGTAGTGTTTTTCTTCTTTTAGTTCAGAACATTTCTTCGTAGGTAGAATTGATGATTTAGAATGAGCGTTGAACTGATCAACTAAACTTTGAAGTAAGTTCTGTGATGCCATATTGATGTTGTTGTTAATCTTCTTGTTAATAAGAATGTCCGTCGGAGATGTTGTCTCTTCGGAGGTTTGAGTAATACTCATGCTGTGTCATGGTAGCGCTCTCACTTTTATAATCGACACTACCCCCACCACTGACACTACCCCCACCAGTTTGTTGAAGGAAATTATTCAAGCGGTAGGCATTCTTTAAAGCGCATTGCGACCTTCGATGTTTAAAACTTTTTGATGAAATACAAAGTTCGTTGAAGTAGCATTGGAAATCTTTATCAATTATTGCATTAATCACTTCGTTGCTTGTAAATGATTGTATCCAATTTGCTTTTTCCAATCCCCTTGTGTAGATAATTTTAAACTCTTTGCAATAATGATTCATAATGTGCGGCATCATATTATAATTAATGAAACCTTCATCCCATCTTAAGTTGTGAAAATGTTTGTTCAACCATTTGTTTGTAACTTTCGCTTTAGTTGTTAGTCTATTAAATGGTACTGGAGGTTTGAACAAATAATGATAAACTACTGATGTGTTCATGTCCAAGATTACTAATTCTTTAATAATAAAATTACCATCATTTCCTCGGAAAGCTTGAAATTCAATTATACCTCTTTTAACTTCCATTATATGTGGCGCATTAGAAAACGAAACCCGTTTATTCATGATGAAGTCTTACTAACAACTGACTTAAAAATTGAATGAGCCGATGTTTATAACAGACAGGATTGTTCTTCTTCTTTCACTTCTTGTGCCACTTCATCAATATTAAAATTGGTGTGATAGTTGTTTAATTGTCTCCACATTTCAACTTCTTGAGGTATTCTATTAAAGATTGAAGTATCCACGGGACCGTATAAAATTGGAACAAAAGGTTTTTTGTCCAATGTATCAATTAGATAGTCTTTAATTATTGCACTTGAAAATATTAGTTGTTTCAAATATCTGGTGACGGGACCGGTAGTACAACTTAAAGTATAAAATTCTTCTTTAGTGAAATATAATTTAACATTATGTGTAGTTAAATCTCTGAAGCGAACAATTTGTCCTCCACGATGTTTTACTATATCAACTTCAATATTTGATTCCAATAAACTTAATCTTGTTCTTCTTCCAAATGTGTTGTTACTTAAATAGCACTCCAAAAGATGTAAATGTTTCATGAGAGATTCCCAAGTAATTTCACTGAAAGTAACCATTTTGTTTCCATGATTTAAAATAACAATTGGTGAATAATCCATTGATTTTAAAATTCCAACTGATATACTTTTTGTCATGCATGAAGAAATTGGGTAGATAATCCGAAGAAATACTTCTGTTAAAATATTGGTTGTAATGTTAACTTCAACCTTCTTCCTTTTTACTTCTTTTTCAGCTTTTTCTTCTTCTCTCTTCTTATGTTTGTTGAATTTTAGGAACTCGTCCATTTCTCGTTCAA
Organism: Neoaliturus tenellus; assembly: GCA_030545055.2. Classification (NCBI taxonomy): domain Eukaryota; kingdom Metazoa; phylum Arthropoda; class Insecta; order Hemiptera; family Cicadellidae; genus Neoaliturus; species Neoaliturus tenellus. Next base: position 310,344,863 of record CM061531.1, on the reverse strand, counting down.
CTTGTTTTTCTATATCTGAACTATTATCATCCATTAGAGGTGTATTTTCTTCTCCGTTAGTAGAATTCATCTTGCGAATGATGTTTCCCATACGACGGTTGAAGATAGAATGAAGTTTCTACTAATTATTTTCTCGCTTTTATATTTTTCGTAAATCCTTGAAATTTATACAATTACATAATTGTTTGTTTTGAACTTGTCTTTCACAAATGAAATTCTAACCTCAAAAATTAAAGCAGATAATTCTAACCTCAAAAATTTGCAGTTGTTGTACAATTCTTCTTAAAGTACATTCTTCACAATTCCGGTCAGCGGTGTGTAAGTAACTATTTTATCATGTAGAATTAGACAGTATGCCGAAGTTCCATCCGCTACTGGTTCTTCAAATTCCATTTCAATTTTTATATCCACACTTGATGATTTTACCGATTCATTTTGTTTTGAACAATCGATTACAATTATTGGAGCCTTGGAATAATACTGGTCAGGTGATAATAGTGGTGTATTAGTCTTTCCATAATATGACGATTGAAATCTTGCATACATATCGTATAAAATAGAAAAACGTTTTTTGCTGAACATGACATTCAAATTGTCATAGGGAAAGAATTGAGAGTTTAGGAAAACTTTACAATTCTTTATTTTACAGTGATCAAATTGACCAGCATTTGCAGTGATAACATCTTTTCGCTTAGTTTGAAAACCGAGTATTATGTACCTTGCTCGTTCCAAGTAAGTTGATGTCTTGACGGTCCATGTTTGTCGTTCTGTCTGAGGTAGTGTAGGGTATTCATGAAATTCCCAACTTCGGAATGGCATCACAATATCACGGTCAGATTTCAACTTTCTCAATAATAGGATTCTATGTTCATCAGCCAATCTTACATGAGGTACTCTCCAAACAACTTTATCCAACTGTAGTTGCCATTCCAGTTTATCTTCCGTAGTTGCAGGGTCTGCAAGTATCAAGTCCTTATTAGTTGAAGATCTGAGTAATACTAATTCTTGTTTGACATTTATTATTACCCGTTTGTAATCTTCAGCGAATCCCAAAAGCAATCGTAAAGGTACATGAAAATCAAAGTGACCGTTGGAAGCTGGTGTTATAGTGTCTTTATCGGGGGCAACCCATCCGGCGGTGACTATTGAATTCTTCTCATGCGGTGTTAATGATGTTAATCCTTTCAATGTCGTTGTTAAACCAACCTTTTTTGTTGAATCAACCGTCACCCCTGATATTTCATATCTTATTTCATCAAAAAGATATGCCATCGGGTTATTTATAAAAGGAACTGTTGAAGCAGTTTTTCCATCCAATTTTAATACCCGTCCTTCAATGTACAAGTAACTTTCACACGGTAAAGTGTAAATATCTTGTTGTTGAATGGGGATCCTTATTTCATCGTTATTGTTTAATTTTGATGAAGTGTAAGGGTTGTGCGTGTGATATTCCTTCTCCCATAGTGTTTCGTCGAACGTTGGTCCTTGAGATATATCCAGGATATCCATCGCTGTTAAGTTTTAATCCAATCTTCTGTAGAAAACGAATGTTTTCCGATGTTAACTCTTCCAATGTCGAGGAGCTACTGAGCTCCCGACTCTTCCGTTGCGGTTTAAATGATAATCCCATGTTGACTTTTATGTTGCTGCTCTGATGTGTATCCGTATAGTAATTGTTTCTCCTCTAAAGTCAACACTATGACCGTCTTGATCCAATATGTTCAGTACGATGTCTGAAATGAAACTGGTGTTTAACGGTAGGTATATCAAGTTTTGTGGCTTCTCAACAATTTTAAAACCGGGAGCCACAGTTGGATAAAATGTATGTAAAATATGCTGATTCACTCCTTCTCTATACGATCCGTGTATAATATTACACGTTACATCGATACTATTGACTTTCAATATTGTAACAGTTGTATCACCTGAATGAGTAGTTCCAGGAGTTAAGATTTTCTTTTTTGTATCTGTAAATCCAAGTAAACTGCCAATGGAGTTTTCCAAGCTGACATCGATATAATATTTTGAAGTTATTTCTGCTTTTAAAGTATTATTGTTTCCTTTAACGGTGATCTTTTCTTCTCCGAGTTGTTTTTGTAGTAATTGGTTTATATCATCGATTTCATAAGCTCCAGTAGGAAATGTAATTATTTTCAATTCTGAGTATTTTCCTGAAGCATCCTTAGTTTCATAATAATGTAGTAAATTGTTCTTTCCTTCCGTAACATTGGGAATTGAGTTGTAGGTAGTTAAATCAAGTAATGCCGCTTCCCATAATCTTTCCTTGGATAGACGCAATGCTGGGAACAGCGTACTTTTCAATGTGGATGAATTTCCACTCAGTGACACTGTATACGATGACATCTTAAAGCTGACTGACACTCTTCGCTAGAAACTCCAAACATAAATGCCCACATATTTCAGTATTGTTAGGTTGTTCTCTTTTGTAATTGTAAAAAATGTTTTTGGAGTTTCGAAAATAATGTTGCAGTTCTTTCGGCGGTGGTAGATTGCCAAAACTGTCAAAGTAGTAAACGGTTTGTCCGAGCTTTTTATAGCATACCCAATGAGTGCCTGGACCATAGGTGGAATCCAAATTTACTATTCCAGTTTCATTTTCCCATATTTTAGTTGGTAATGCATCTTTCATAAAAACTCCTCGAAAAAATGGTATTTTCAAACATTTTACATAATCATTTAACTGATGATTTGTTAAGGCTTTATTTGGAATTAGCAATTGATTCTTTCTATTTAGTACACACGGTATGGTCTTAGATATAAACCTGCTCCGTTTTTTACCATTTGCCAAACAGAAGTCTTCTTTACATTTGCCTTACGAGTTCTACGATGTCCTTTTTTAATGTTTCCACCTCTTTTGGGAGCGCTTCTTTTTGCAGGTCTTCCTCTGCGACGTCTTCCAGCACCTAACTTTGCTTTCGTCTTCATGGCTGTAGTTACTGCCCAAGCCGCTGCTTTTTCTGCAATATTTGCGTCACTTGATTTTACTCTTTGCCAAGCTTTTTCCGCTAGAATTTTATCCGCTATTGATCTATTTGTTGAATCTTTATACTTTGAATATGCTATATCGTGTTCTTTGCAAGCTTGATCTAATTTATTAATTCCAGGATCTCCTCTTGCTAAACGTTTTGCCAACTTAGTTCCAGGTCCACAATATTGATAACCTCCGGGCAGATGTAATTCGTATGGTAAAGCGTCTATCGTTCGATTCACAACAGCACCAATTGGAATCCGTCTGAGCAGGGATAATGCAGCTGATGTTAAACCACGTCCTCTCTTGCCGCTGTCTTGACGACGACTGAGCGATACGGTCTTCATTATGTTGTTTTATGTAACCAACGTCTTCACTCTATGAAATACTTTATGATAATGAATCCTTTTTTGTGTATTCCATACTTAAATATTCATAAGTTTTACTAGTATTTATCAATGATTTCATCTTTAATCCATTGGTTTCTCTGAGAATCTTCGATTTTATTGTGTTTCATCGATGTATTAATCAAATGATTATGCATATCAATAACTACATTACCTACAAGATTCGTTACATACTCGATATTAGTAGCATCTTTGTCATATGTAGGATTATCAAGATTTGTGATACGTTTACCATTACATGTATACACCGATGGATCCTTTTTAGAGGTCGCTATAACTTGATTAATAGTAGCAACATCATTCGGAGCTATTCCTGCTGATATGTTAGATATTCTTCTATTTTTTCCATCATATACGTTATTTATTTTATCTAAAATTATAGTTTGTTTTACAACAGCACAATCCTGATCATCTTTACCAGATTTAACTTGGGTTAATCGTCTACCTTTACATATAAAATTAACACCAGTAGCTGATAGTTGTGGTACTTGTGTTAAAATAACAGCATCATGTTCTTCCGTGCCTAAACTTATATTTGACAATCTTTTATTTTTTCCATCCCACTTGTCATTTTGTAGTTGTAGTAAGGTAAACTTTTCACTTCCTTGCATAAACTCATCACCTTTCTTTGACACCACCTGATTTTGTTTAACAAAAGCGGATGTTCCTTTCTTCAAGCTTTCATTCATTTGTCTCACGGTAGCAGCATCCGATGGAGTTGAACCATCTTTCAGATTGGACAACACTTTTCCATGACAATCAATAACAGCACCATTATATAAAATACAATTATCTTTAATGTATTTTATATTAACACCATCACTTTCTTCTTTAGGATATCCAATATCGTTTATAGTATATTTATAGAAGGAAAATCCATCTTTTTTCTTTTCTGGTATTACAGAGTGCAAATAACGCTTATTGATTGTATCTGTATCCTCGGTTGGATCTGCCACATTAGTTATTTTATAATTTAAAGCATTGTACCTTTTTCCACTTTTAGTCTTTTCCAACAGTAAAGCGTATTCCATCGCAGATAGAAAATAGCCTTTATTAACAACATCTCCATTATTGACTGGTTTTGCAACGTTAATAACCCTGTGAGATTTTGCATCATACAGTTGGTTGTCGTCGAGTTTTAAACTTGTAGATGTTACCTCCTTAACTGTTTTTAAATTTGTTGCATCTCCATCTTCTTCTGGATCTCTAACAAACTTTAAACGTTTATTATTTATGTTATAGTCACCTTCAGGTGTTTGCGGTAATCCACTTCTTTTTCTGTTTTCTCCAACTTGCACTCCTAACGCGGAGTATCGTCCGAACTTGTCGACGCTCATGTTAGAACTGACACATTATATGCCTGCAATTCTTATATATCCGCGGACAATTATACAATTATACCGCGATTCCTGAGTTCGTCAATCAGAGCTACCCATTCATTATTTAAACCTGTATGACCGGCTTCCATGGCTTCATGCAATAGTCTCATTCTATCAACCAATTTATTGATGTCGTTGTAGTAAATCACATTCGTATTGTATAGATTTTTCATCAATCCTTTGCCAGATGTTGAAGTATCTCCTTTACTCTTTTTACTATGTTGTTCAAGAAGTGATAAATCCATAAGTGATAAAGATTTTCTTTTCAGTGGTTGTCTCACCGCTGGCGCAGTACGTAATGTTGGCAATTTTCGTGGAGGAAACAACTTTTTTATAACGATGTTATATTTTGTTGCACGTGAACGATTAATCATTGCATCCTTTAAGTAGTTTCTTTTATGAGCGTTAGTATTTTGTAGAATCTCCTTAAAAACACTTAAATCTTTGGATGAATATCTTAGTGGTATGTTTTTAAAAATTAATTCATATAATCCTTTTGTTCCTTTATATCTATGCTCACCAATAATGATGTAATCGTCTTGTGTTATTTCAAGCTTTGAATCGCCAATCTTCAATTCATTCCCATCAATTCTTGCTCCGTATACGTGTGATCTACTCAAATTCGGGTTTGATTTCATGTCATGTAGCATTTTCATTATATATTTTCTTCCAAGAGGTCCATGTTGTAATATATCGCTACTCAATTGAGTTAAATTTGGAATAGATTGTTCTGCTTCTGGTATTGGCTGTTCTTCTTCCTTTTCAACAATTGGTTCTTCTTCTTCTTTTGTTTCTTCTTGCTCACTAGCACTTGTATATGAATCATCATCTTCTTCTTTTTTTAATGCTTGTACTTCTTGTTTAGAAACTGGTAGTAAAACATCTCCTTCATAATGAGGTTTACCAATAGTTTCTGATATCTGTTTTAAAGGTTCCGTAATAGGTTTAAATGTAGTCTCTAGAAATTCTTCTCTTTCACTTAAACCCATCCTCAATGCACGATTCTTCATCCTAATAGAATCACTGAGTGATTTTATTTCTTTCAATAGTTTTTCTTGATTCACCATGTTTACACTGTGAAGTTCAACATGTAACTAGATGTAGCATCGGTAGTTCAACGCATAAATACAAATTTATCCAACCCTATACGATATCTACCATTTTTAATATCTTCTTCCTTCATAATAACGAGAAAGCTATATTTCTCATTCCATGCTTTGCCACACATCTCTTTAAATTTTTCAAATGGCATATCCGCATTTACATGATCATTATATATATGCTTTAAATTTGTTTCATCTTGCTTGAAGATGATCAACATATTTGCATTGTCTCTTATAAGTTGTTTTGGAATTTTACTGTATGTTTGACCAATATAAATGCTATCAATATTATGATGTCTTCCCATAGCAAAATAATTCCTTATTGTGTCATGATTTTCACAAGAAACATCGTCAAATATAAAAATAGAAAATGGTTTTGCTTCATTCGGTTGCATAATTGTTTCACTGGCATTAAACTTGTAAAAATTCACTTCAGGTACACTTGCAAGTACTTTATCCAATAATTGATATTTTGGTTGTTGCAATGATTTTGAAAAAATGTATATATTATTAAAACGCAATCCTTTAGGATTAGTTATAAGGTTAAAAACAACATTAGTTTTTCCACAATTTGAAGGACCAGTTATTAGACATCTTATCGTATTTGGTAGTAATTCACCATGTTTTCCATGATTTAACTTATCATTGTCAACTGTCAATTCATCAATGTTATTGATATTAAATCGATCTTTTTGTTGTACAATCTCCATCTTGTATAAAGGTTAAACACACAATGAGCTATTAAACAACTATACTAAGTCTTTTGAAGGAATCCAAGAGTCTTCACTTTTATCAAACCCTAACCACCGGACTTTAACCATATCCTTTTTCCTTTGTAAAATCTTCTCGACAAGATATACATCACCAACTGTTGATTTCAACAATTCGTGTCCGTAGAATCCACCTTGAAGTAATTCACCCTTGTTATCCTTTAATAAATAGGTTTCAGGTATAGTTGGTTGCACTTTATAAATTGTAAATACTTCATTAGTCCAATTTGGTAGATATCTTTTACTAAATACACCTTTGTATTTGCTTATACGAACTTTATCGTTGACCTTGAACTTCTTTGGTTGCAATTTTTCTAATTTCGGTGTTGTATTATTTTTAATGCGTTGTAATACAATTTTCGCATTAGCACTGTTTACCTGGATAGGTTTCATTCCAATGGTACGATGATATTTGTTGTTATACTGTTTTATAAGTTGTGGTAATATGTCATACCACACATATGATCCTCGTTTTGAAAATTGTTTATACATCGCACCTTTCAATGTTCTATTGAATCTTTCAATTATTGAAGCTTTAACTTCAGAATTTGTAGAATAATGATTTATTTGATATTTCTTCATCAAAGCTCTAAAGTCTTTATTAAAATATTCTTTTCCATCATCGGTCTGTAGATGTTTAATTTTAAATTTATTTCTTTGTATTGTGGTTTCCATAGCTTTTGTAACACTTTTACCAGTCTTGTCCTTCAATGGTAAAGCGTCAGCTATTTTAGTAAAACAGTCTATAATTGTTAAAATATATTTAAATCCTTTGTTTAATTTACTGTGCGGTATCATTTCAATGAGATCAGCTTGATAAAGATCATTCATCCCTTTAATGATTGTACTTCTTCTTGGAAATCTTCTTCTTGCTGGTTTATGTAGTTCATTTACAATCTTGTCCTTCACACTTTCCATCTTCAGATGTTGCTTGTACACCGCATGTAAAAATACTGATCCATAGAATAGTTTATTCTCATTTATATAGTTTGAATATAGGTCAAGGCCAATTGATATTAGTGTAAAAAAGAGGGAACATGGCATTGGGCTTGCCATGTCCCCTCTTCTTTACGGAAAGGAAAAAGGAAGAAGGTAGAGGACGAAGAATAGGTTTACTGGTCGATAGGGTTTAGAGAGTAGTGGCCGAATGGTAAAGTATTAATTTTATCTTCTAAAATATGGCGCTTGTCATCTTTGTAGCTTAATGCCCACTTTGTTTGTTTGACACTAAATAGTTGATGATTATAACTTCTAATAGTGTTGAACGTTGCAGTTGTTTCAACATTTTCAAACAAACATCTTTTATAATGTTCAAACTGTACGTTCTTCTTCAGGAAAGAAGTTTTTATTCCTTTGGCCTTCTTCGTGACTTGATGTTCGTTCCTCTCGTTTATGTACAGTTGAAATGAATACAGTTTGGACATTAATGCTACAATTTCCATCATCGGCACACCATTTGTTTCATCTTTAAATTTTCCCAATACTTTCTTATTTCTGTCATAGTCGTAATTTGGATGATCCTTAGGATAATCGGAAAAGTCGAAATCATCTTTATATATAAAGGTGCGTAGATCTTCATACATGTCATTTGTTTTAATCCAGTAAATTAGTGCATCCGTGTCCATATATGCAATACCAATGTTCTCTCTTCCATAATAGTTAACCATCTTCTTATAATGAAACTCGTACATATGTGTTTTTGAAATATCCAAGATTGACATTCCAAGATACAAAGGACGATCCATTGTAACTGACTTCTTGTTCATGGAAATAACAACTAGATTTTCATTAATAATTATAGATGAACCAAAGTTTGGTTGTTGCACCAATTTCTGTAATTTTACTGGATCAGTTACCAATTTGATATCCTTATGTTTCCTTTTGTTTTCCAAAGTTTTGCCAAATATTGCGTTATTCATTAATTTGAAAAAATCTTTTTGAAAACTTGATGTAGCGGTGGCTCTTCTTCTTGTGTTGTTGTCGATGTAAGGTTTTAACCAACAAGATTGAGAAAATTGTAGTACTCGATTAATTTTTGTAATTCTCAATCCTAAGTCTAAAGCTTGTTGTATCATCCAGTAGTGTCCAACATATCGAGACTTGTCGGTTAAAGTCATCATTAATTTTGGCCATCTTCCAGTAGGGGAAATTTCAGTCTTAGGAAGAAGTGGTAAATCATAATGTTGATCATGAAGATGTTCAGGATATTCAAAATTAACATCAAAAATGTAACCAGTTTCACCATGCTTCGGTATATCCATTATGTTTCCAATCGATTCTGGATCTATCCATTTAAAATTATCATATGGAAGGGGATTCGACATTGCCCATCCGTATAAGTTATTTGCATCAAAATAACCCAGGAATGTTGTTGGTTTTGATGCATCATAATCGGGCAGATACTTGTTGTTCGCCTTGAAATGTCGTGTAACGCTTTGCGTCAATCCCCCTCGAACTCCTGACTCTAACATCATAACCATATCTATATCAGTAAGAAGTTGTATTTTACAATTTGTTTCTTTCAACATAGCTTGCCATGCTAATCCAGGTGAAGTGTACGAATGAAGAGGGTCCAATCCATATGCTGCAAAACATGTATTTCTAAATTCTTCCATTATATCACATAGTAAAGTTACATCCAATTTAACATAAAAATCTGAATATTCTCCCAATGTTCTAAATCCTAAATCGTTCCATACTTTACATGCATGATCATAGTCCTCTTGAGATATGTCCATGTCATAAAGTTTACTTTTGAATTCTTCTTTAGCCGGAAGTGATGTTTCATTAAATCTTTCTAAACTGTCTATGTAATCATATGGAAACACACCTTTCCGAAGTACCAAATCCAGTTTGTCGTTATTTACAATCTTCTTTGTTTCGATGAAATCTTGTTTCCTTAAATTTTCTGAAAGTTTGGACAAACTCGACGGCATAAATCTGTAGGAGTCCAAGAATCTTAGTTTCATGTTTCCAACTTCTTTGGAAAAACTTATGAACTTCTCTGAAGTTTCAGCTAACACATCGATTTTACCGTCGTCTCTTCCTAGTTCAGGTATTATAAAATGAGCATCGTACCCACTGAGGTTATGCAGAACCACAGGAATAAATAGTGGTAAACGATAGCTTAAGTTGCATTTATTACAAGCAGCACCCCTGTAATAACCTGTGAGGTGATCATGATCTTTAACTTTATAATTCTCAATAGTAAAATCATTTTTGCATAAGAAACATCGAGTTGCATTTTCATGTTGAATTTCTTCTTCTTCCTCCATCGGTTTCATTGGTACAATATTTGTATATAATCTTTGTGCATTTCCAGCTATTGAATATAAGTGATCAAGAAATATTTTTTCTACATTTTCACCACGATATATTAGAGGTTCTGAAGTTAATCCATATCTGTTTAAATGTTCTTCTGATAATGTTGATTTAACCATTAAACAAAAACTGTTTGGTTTGTGCATTTGATACTTGACACTTTTTCTAGCTTCACAATTTTCATCTTCAACAGGAACAAGTGTTGATTCAAAGTCCGCATACACAACTAGAGGAATACGGTACTGATGATGAACCTTTTCAAATGTAACAAATGCTCTGCTTTCCGAAGGTAAAATAATCTTTGCTTCATAATTATTGTTACATAATCTTTTGTGCTCTTGTAACCATTCTCTTGAGTGTAGCCCATCTCGTTTAAAATTGAAACATCTCTTGCAAATTAACTTTCTGTGTCGATCTTTAGAAAGCTGCTTATTAACAAGACGATCAAATTGCTTTATGTACACATAGTGAGACACATCTCCTCGCGTTAGTAGTAGTAAATCCGTATGATCTGGTAGCTCTTCTTTTGCAATACGTAAAGGATACACTTTGTTTGAACTATCTAATGCAAAAACATTGATAGACGTACCAGGATTTTTCTTCTCAAATTTTGATATATCTTTCAGTGATACAGGATAAGTGATTCCTTGAAAATTGTATCTAAATCTTTGATTTTCATATTCTTGGTTAGGTCTATTCACATGAAGTGGTGGTACAAATTTAGCTGTCATTGCATAACGAAAACATTCATTGTCTTCATTTTTAACATTAACACAAGATTTTGTATTTTCAATTCTTTTTGGTAAAGGAATGTAACTAGATCCCATTAGTCCATATCCATGTTTGTGAACTCTTATATCTAATACTTCAATACTTGTAAGACTCCATCCGGATCCTCTTCCTTCGTGTTCCTGAATTTTTGTTAATATTTCTTCTATACAATTTTCTATTATTGAATCAATGTTTGAACTTTCCATAATGGTTCGGTTTTTTGTTATGAATCCTCTTGGTGATAATTCTTCTTGTACATTTATAAACATAGCTTCTAGTAGTAAACCAAATTTAAGAAAATTTAATCTTTTCAATTCTTCTTTTAAAATTTTACTTACGATTGGTTTTGCTTCTCTAATAAATTCTTCTAGCTTCAAGTTTTCATTTTGAATCTTATGATGCATTACTACTTTACCGGGTAATGCAAATACTTGTAGATTCGGTAAAGTAGTTGAAGATGTTGCTGTTATTTCATCTTGTTCTTCTTGTTGTTCTTGTTCTTGTTCTTGTTCTTGTTCTTCTTGTTGTTCTTGTTCTTGTTTTTCTTCTGGGTTGTTGTGAATTAGTTCTTTATGACAGTCTAATAGAATTTCATCGTGAAACGATTCCGAACATTTATCGCAACGATACATGTTGAGATGTTTACTCTTCGAAATTTTGCCAAGAAATGAAATGGGCTCTCGCGTTCCTCCTTTTATAACGGTCCCCCCACCACTATTTCATCTTCTTCACTATACAAGGAAATCAAACTTATTAAATAAAAATATTAACCTTCTACAAACTAATTGTTCATTCGTGTTCTTTATTCCCATTGGAGTTTTAGTATATACTTCTTTATATTCAAGCTTTAACTAACTTTCCCCCACCCAACTAATTTTAGTTACTTTTAAAACCAAACACCTGCCCTCCAAACATCTATTAGGACAGATGTTATGGGACAGATGTTGAAAGAACAAATGTTAGGGTGGAAATGGCTAGAGCACAGGCACTTGGTTGAACTAAATTTGCACATAAATTAACTAGAGTTGAATTAAAAATTCGCATAAATTAAAAGTTAGTTCAAAACTAAAATTCGACAGTGTTAAGAAACTCTAACATTTGAACAAGAATAAACATTAGTTCAAAACTGAAATTCAACAGTGTTAACCAAATTCTAACAGTCAAACAAATAGGTCAAGGTAATCCAATTTAACGCGAGAACGAGGAATAGAGCACTAAGTGGCATGTTAGTCCATTACCACAAAGTGATCTATTCCTCGCTCTCTATTCTACATCTACTTTTTACAGTTTACTTATTTATATTAAAATGTTCAAATTTTACTATGTAGAATGTCCATTCTTTCTCTTCAACTCTTCGATTGTTTTTAGCAATTGTAACAAATATTCGTTAGTTTTCACCAAAGTCTTTAGTTTGCTACATCCAATTTCAATGGAAGGTATTATAAGTTGTAATTTTATAAGTTCAATCTTTTCTTTCTTGCGAATTTCTTTCTTTATTATATTATTCCTTATTTTTGCTGAAGATTTAAACTCCATGTTGTTTCTGCTAAAGCCACAATAATAATAAAAGTCTCTTGAAACAACCTGCATTTATACACATTCCCCCACCACTTTATAATCCCCACTCCGTTCCCCTTCTTCTTTATATGTGGAAGGAAGTATTATAATTAGATTCCTAATATTTCTTTTCCTTCTTCACTACGTGGGGGAAGGGTAATTTGTTATTACACTAGTTGTGCAAGAAAATAGCCGCCAGTGTCCACACCTTGTTCGTAGCACTCCATCATAGATTGTGCCCACTGCAACATGCGGTCTCTGTCATTTGGTGTGACAAGGAAAGAATGACTATCACCATACAATATAAAAGAGTCAATTCGTACATAACATCCTGAGTCCAACCATTTATTAGCTTCAGCCATAAACTTTTCTATTGTATCAAATGGAAATTGTGGATCAATTGCTATGACTTTACGTTCTTCACTAAGTTCAACAGTATAATCATCATCGTCCTCATTATCTTCACTTTCACTGTCGTTACTTAAAGTGTCTTCAGATTGTTCAAAAACATCAGAAATTTCAGAAAAATTAAAATTTTCATTCAGATGAGGAGGCATTTTAAAGCAAGAAATATTATAAACAGCAGAGACGAAACGACAAGAGCGGCGTGTAGAAGAAAAATGAAGGGGTGACCAACGCTCGCTCCGCTTTTATAATAGTATGCAAATGAGGGGTAGGTGCTGACCATGACCAGTCATCGACCCAAAGGAGTGGGGGAAGTACTTTTCTTACTACTTGGATGGAAGTAGGTTAGTAGGTCACGAGACTTAGAGTGTTAAAAAATAATGGGGGAGAAACACAACGCTATAACGCGTTGTGTTTCTCCCCCAGTATTTTTTAAGCAATAATTTGGAAAAAGCTATGTGAATTTACTTGCTACGCCCCCACCTTGTAATACCATCCTGTTTGTGTCTCAGGAGATAGTCTTTAGAGTCTAACTCATAAACTGATTTCTCTTTGCGCAAGGATTCAATCACTTTAATATTATATCTTAAGCCGTTACAAGTTGCCAAAATGTGTTCGTTGTCAATAACACTTTCAAAAAAATAGACACAACCTCTCTTAAGCCTATTTCCTTTCACACCAATAATTTTGGATTGGTATTCAACAGTGGGGGTTTCTGTCACTTGTGGTTCAGAAATGTGTTTTACGACATGTACACGGCAAAAACTTTCGTTTTTTACACATTTCCTCCCACAAGGTGATCCTTTCTTAATTCCCCTAGTAAGCATTTCAGGGCAAGTAGTGGGACGGCTAAATGCCCTACGACGCTCTTCTTGTAATAATTGAAATTGCTCTGAAGGAGCGGGTTTAGGAGTAGGTTTAGGAGTAAGTTTAGAAGCTGGTTTAGGAGCTGATTTAGGAGATGATTTAGTAGCAGATTGAGAGGAATCAGTTTTGTGATAGGTATGATCTTTAGGTGTACTAAGTGGTGGGGTAGGAGGCAATGGTGATAGTGGGATAATGGGTGTGCTAAGACGATGAACAATGGTTTCAACGGAAGAGGTATTAGGATGGTGGTGAACTGGCTTCTGCGGTGGCGGCATAGTAGTTGATGGTGGTGCGGAGTCCTTTGAAGGCGAAGGCGGTGAAAAAATACTACGAAGTCTAGAAGTGTTAGTTGGCGGAAGAATAGCTCCAGAAGTTGAAGGTTGAGATGCAAGTCGATTCTTGTAGCAATCAGGAAGGTTTTTGAGGCGAAGAGTTTTCTTAGGTGCAGGAACAGCCGTAGTAGAAATAGAAGTCGAAGTAGAAGTTAAAGTAGAAGTTGTAGTTGGCAGAAATAACATGGTTGTGGCTCCAAGTTCGCAGCGTAACGTCTGGAATCAGAATGAAATGTTAGCCGCAGTCGGTGCGTCTTTTATAACAATATGCAAATGAGAGGGTAGCAGCTGGCCGAGACTGATTATTGACCTGGGAGGTGGGGGAAAAGGGGAAAGAGAAGGTATTTATTTAAAATAATTCGCATAACTTTTGACTAAAATAAGATAACCAAATTCTTCTTTTACCAAAATGTTTGTCTTACATAGACCTTTTCAATGATGTATCGCTTGTCCAAATCCGTCAATCCGTTATCAAGTTATAGCCATTTTAATTTTTCAGGTCATAACCGGTCGTTCACCCGTAGTGGGGGAAGGAGTGGGGGTAGGAGTGGGGGAAGGGGGGGGGGGGGCGGGGGGAGGGGGGGGGGGAGGGGGGGGAGAGGGGGGGGGGGGAATCGTCTCCATTTTTTCGGCGGGGGGGGGGGGGGGGGTCATTGACCCTTCCGAAAGTGGGTCAAGGTCATTCAAGATTTATAATGATCCAAGGTGATGGGAACAGTAATACTGTTCCCACCACCCTGTTTTGCCTAGCGGTTCCCACTCCCAACCCACTAGTTACGTTCTGCAAGGGAGGTCCCTGGGCCGTCCGCATCAAAGCGTAACGTCCCGTCCGCATCAAAGCGTAACCATTAATTTCAGGGAAACTGGAACAGCAGGGAGGCCCTGGTCCGTCCGCATCAAAGCGTAACGTCCCGTCCGCATCAAAGCGTAACCATTAATTTCAGGGAAACTGGAACAGCTAATGCAGAAACGCAACTCTAACACCCACCCAAACTAATCCCACCCATCATATTCCTAAACAAAATGCAAAAAAACCTAGTCCGCAATTTGCGGATGTCCCACCCCTTCTAAGTGAAGTTCAACTGAACTTCTGAATTTACAGTTAATCTACCCCCTAACATCTAGCTGTAAGGCAAAACAAATGCACAAAACAAACATAAATTATTAGTACCAACACATCATTATTAAAAACCAAATAATTCAACACAACCAAATACCATCATTATTCTTAAAATTAATACACCTTAATGCTAAACACCTCTTAAAATTAATACACCTTAATGCTAAACCCAACTTATAACTAACATCGCAAATGCGCAAATTATTTCTTAAATTAAATACACCTTAAAACTAAACCCACACACACACACATACCACCATTGCATTAAAAAACGCAACATAGTAGAAGAAGTTCAAATATATATAGGCCTACTATATATTTGAAACCTCTTGCTGAGTCGCCAACAACCTTTCGCTATGAAGTTTGTTGGCGACTGAAGCAAAGATATAGCTCCTATCGCTCCTCGGGTTTTCAAGGAGTGGGGGAAGTTGTTTCACTCCAGTACAGTGTTCAATCCAGTCCAATTCGCAGCAGTGTAAAAGGAAGGCGAAGGAGTGGGGAGCAGCATATGCACAGCAACGCAAAACCAAGGTTTGAGGTTAGAATTATCCATGTGCAAGTAGCGCTTAAAGTGAGTAATACAGGACTATGCTCATGCGCAATAGCATAGTCACTATTCCGATCCGGAGAACTCGTTGCATGCGCAGCAGGTTTGAGGTTAGAATTATCCATGGCAGCTGCCATATTTAGTCTGGTTTCACCACATAAAGTCAACAACCGGTAGTGACCGGCCATTGACCTGGAGGAGTGGGGGAAGGAGTGGGGGAAGGGGGGGGGGGAGGGGGGGGGGGGGGCTCCATTTTTTCGGGGGGGGGGGGGGGGGGGGGGAGGGGGGGGGGGGAGGTCATTGACCTTTCCGGTCGGTCATTGACCCCAAGGAGTAGGGATAGACACAGAACCCTACTTCTCTTACTACTCAGGTGAAAGTCGGTCAACCAGTCATTTGCTTGCCATCTGCCGCCATCTGGCTGGAGTTATTGCCTCTATAAAGGTGGGTAGTTTATCGCGCTACAAACATTCATTGCCTCGCATCCGCTCGGTCATCATCTCTCGTTAGTTTTATGTTATGACTACTTCACTTACTAGGTTTGAGGTTAGAATTATCCATGGAATAGCCTTCGTAAATTCTAACCTATAAAATTACTACTCTGGCTTTCTGTTTCAATTTCTTTTACACTTCATTTTATATCTTAGTCTTATTTTAACTTCTGAACTTAACACATCGGTTATGATGACTGCACAATGTTTAAAATTAAAGCTTTTGCGAACACAACACATATTACGAAGTACTTCTAAACCTTCAATTTAAAAGTGTAAAACTAATTTAAATAGAGTTAGAAAGAAGTACAGTTTTAACCCATTATACTCAAAGACTTCGCAGGTTAATGTTGATGATAATGTTATTTACAACATTTTGCATTCTATGTTACAATTCAACAACTTTGAACTTGTTACACCTATCGACTGTGTTCAACAAGTTTTTTTATTTTACCCCTACTATTCCTCATATAAGCGCTGTCACCACAATTCCTATTTCATGCTTCTCTATTCTCTTCAGCTAAGCTAAAGTTTGAGGTTAGAATTATCCATGGCGGCCGCCATGTTTAATTCAGTTTCACCACATAGAGTCGGCAACCGGTTATTGGTCTAAAGGAGTGGGGGAAACGGTGGTGGGGGAAGGTTGCCGTTTTATAAGCCCTCTCCCTAGGCGGCGCTTCTCATTCGATCGCCAACTTTCAAACAATAAACACCTCTCCCATGGCACGAATGAATTATCCCACTATCACCAACTAGTTCAACTTTGAACTATTTCTGGTAGTAGTTGGGTAGGCTTTTTTAAAACTTACTCTGGATGACCTTGACATACTTTCCAGGCCCCCAGTTATAACTGTTGAATTTCAGTTTTCATCTTACTCTTAATTTTTGTTCAACTTTTAGAGTTTAGTTAACACAGTTGAATTTTACTTTTCAACTAACTCTTCATTCATGCCCAATTCTACTTCAAATTCAGGGCATATGCTCTCGCCATCTCCACCCTGCAGCTGCCCTGGCAGCTGACACCATCTGACCCCTGCAGCTGCCCTGGCAGCTGACGTCACTTCCGGTTTAGAAGTGGCTTTTTCCCACTACTTATGGTGTAATGCTATAAGGAAAATTGTGGTTGGATTAGGTGGAGAATATAATTAGATGTTGGCCAACATTATTGAAAGCCGCAACACAACACTTAAATTAATGACAACCTACTTGTAATAATCGCCGCTACGTGTATGAAACAGTGTTGCTTGGAAATTTTCTATTGAAGTTGTACTTTGAACGTTGTAAGCCCCTCAAACCCCTACGAGTTCCCCCACCATCTTCGAAGTTTATAAATATTCTGTTGAGAATTTTAGAATCAGTTCGTACTGAAACTTCGGACGCGAAGCTTCAGGACGAACTCAGAGGGTAACTTAAATATATAGGCGGCCGATATATATTTGAGTTATTCTTGCTGTTAGGGTTCTAATATTAATATTTTTTGTGTGTGACTGTGTGTGTGTAAAATGTTATTTATTTTTTAGTTTTAAGTTGCGTTATTTTTAAGTTTTAATTTGCGCATTGCGATGTTAGCATTAAGGTGTGTTATATTATTGCTAATGTTTAAAAAATGTGTTTATGCATTTAATGTTGAGTGTTGATGTAATTATTCTGTATTTGTGTGTGTGTGTGTGTGTGTGTGTGTGTGTGTGTGTGTGTGTGTGTGTGTGTGTGTGTGTGTGTGTGTACTAATAACCTTTCACAGCTAGCTGTTAGGAGGGTAGATTAAATTTAAATTTAAATTATAGAAGTTCTGTTGAACTTCATTAAATATGGGTGGGACATGCGTGTTGTGCCATAGGCAGCGCATATTTTTATTTTTTTAAATTTTTAATTTTTTGTTAGGAAATAATTATATTTGGGTGGGTTTAGATTAAGGGTGGGAGGTTAGAGTTGCGTCTTGCATTAATTGTTCCAGACTCCCTATTATAATTGGATGGTCAAGCCCAGTGCCTTCGGGCCCGAGACTGAACCGCCCGTATCACAGCTCACCAAACTGGATCGCCACGTGCGTGCGGGCCAAAAATTGGGATCCCTTGTAAGACGTAACTATAGTGGGTTGGGATTTGGGGAAGTGTTAGGCAAACAGAGTGGTGGAGACGGCCGTGGCCGCCTCCATCACTTTGGATCATTATTATTTTTTGGTGACCTTGACCTAAATTAAGGTAATTCCCCCCCCCCAAATAACAATTAGCCCCCCCCCGAGGTCACTTTCACTTAGCATCCCTATATAAGTGGGGCTAGCTAACATGTCTGTTTATTCTGATTCCAGCCGCTAACGCTGCCACTTCAGAACAATGTCTTCATCAACAACTTCTGCTACTACTATCACTACGCCTGCTGCTCCTGCTGCCACTTTTGTGCCTGCTCCTACTATCAATACACCAGCTGCTAACAAGAAACCGGCGAAGAGACTGAAGTTGAAGAACGTCCCGGAGTCGATGCTGCGGCAGATGGATACATTACCATCTACATCTGCTACAACTGCTCCGGGAAATATTCTTCTCCAAGCCATGGCGGTTCTTGGAAGTATTTTTTCTCCACCTCCATCACCAACACACCCTACGGCAACTCCACCAGTACAACCCCAACCTACACCTACAACGTCACCGCAAATGGAGCTTCCTGTTCGTCCTGATACTCCTTCAATTCTAGACTCTATTCATAATTTCACCTCATTACCACCACTAATAACACCAATTCCTGAACCAAAGTCCATTAATCCTATCATTCCTAATTCTAAGGTTAAAAAGTCAGTTTTCAAAATTGCTCCTTCAGAGCGCTTTAAATTATTAAATGAAGAGCGTCGCAGGGCATTTAAAAATTTTCGTAAATGCTCTGAGAAGCTCCGTAAGGGTGCTAAAAAAGGATCGGTTTGTGGTAGGAAATGTGTTTTAAATGAAAAGTATTGCCGTGTACATCTCATAAACCATCTTTCTGAGCCACAACCGATTGTAGTCTCCAGTAAGTCCTACCCTCCTACTAAATTAAATAGACTGAAGGAAGGTTTGAGGTACTTTTTTGTAAGTAAAACAGACAAGCACAACAAAATTGTAATTGGGTGTAACGGCTTCAAATGGGTAATACAGCTGTCTGTACCTCTGAGAAACCAAAAAGCGATCAATAGACTTGATGCGAGAGACTATTTAATAAGAGGTGAGGATGGTTGGACTAAGTGGGGACGTAGTAAATGTTAAAATCAGTTAGCTTTTTTCAAAATTTTGGTAGAAAAATAATGGGAGAGAAACCAGCGCTATATAATAGTGCGCTGAGTTTCTCTCCCATTATTTTTTGGTCAGTCTATGTCCTGTGACCTACTTTCACATGACCTTAAACTTGAACTTCACGACCCCCCCCCCTACTCCCTTCTCCTTTCCTCAACTTTCTCTTGCCTTATATAAGTAGCCGCTATGCAACTGGGTATGGGATATTGGCCGCTAACCTGGTGTACAGTGAACATGGCTCCGCTGGACGGTTCAAACTTTTACAACAGGCGATCTGAGCTAGAGAAAATGGAAGAAGTGGAGGAAGATGAATCTGAGCTAGAGGAAATGGAAGAAGTTGAGGAAGATGAACAATTAATATTTGAATATTTGCGTCGTGTAACTTTGGACCTGGAAGAAAGTCTTGACCCATACATGTGGGAAGCATTGGACTGGTTGCAGTTGGGCAGAACAATAGTAATCATATCACCAGTGTTGTTTCTTGGTAGCCCAATTTTGTATGTGACTGCAGACAATGCCGAATACATTTGGCAATGGGCGGAGTTGTTTGAGGATTTCAGGGGAAATGAGGAGTACAATAACTGGTTTAATATCTGTTTAAGATAAGCAGGGTTTTTTAAACCCAAAAAGGCTCTTTTGAGAGCCACCTAATACACCAATTAAGCATATGAGTTGTTTAACTCATGTGTGACAGTTAATAGTAACTGGTTACTACATAAGTTAAAGTTTGTTGACCTTGACCTTGAACTTGACCCCCCCCCCTTAAAATTGCAATTAGCCCCCCCCCCTCCCGCCTTCTATTAGTTGCATTATAAAAGCCCGCAGCTCATATATTTGCTCAGAATTTAACCAGTTGCTATATAGTGAACATGTCCAAAAGATTGGATTCATTCTTTGCTAAACATACAGAACTTTGGCCACTATTATATGGATTACATAGAAAGATTGAAGAAACAATTTTGAAAGATATGGGTGTAGGGGTTAAAGTGCTTGTATATCGTCGAGGTGATTACAAATTATTGTGTTCATGTACAGTCAGAATTGAAAATTTAAATAATTTATTTCCTTGGATGGTGCAATTACGTAATTTTGTAGAAGAAATGGAGTTTGAGTTGGAAGTAGCCGCAATGTATTATAAGCTTGATAAAGAAGAGTAATTATACTATGTTACAAATGTTTAACTATATGAAATATAGTGGGGGAAAATAGAATATATATATATAAGACAGCAACTTCATACTCAGTATCACTTTGTTATAAGATATTACTTTGGTGTGAAGAGAAAAGGTTAATAATGGTTTTTAAGGATACACCTTTTTTAAATTATTTTGAAGTAAAAAATCAGTTTAATACAAATGAAAATATAACTTGGATAGAAGAGACAAATGAAGGTTCGGAAGAAGAATTGAATAATAGTCTGGATGATTCTATATTGGAAGAAGAAATTTCGTCCTTTGAACAAGAAATATTTGAAGAGCTAATAAATGATAGTGATGAAGAAATTGTTAAAGAAGCAATTGAAACATTCATTTTAGATTCGTCAATTGATACATTGATATCCCCTATACAATCTTCAGACTCTGAATCGGACTAATGATATGTTGGTGTTTTTCTTACTGATCCCCCCCCCCTTTCTTTCCCCTTCCCCATATTTGCTATAAAAGCAAGAGTTGATCAGGTTTTTTATTCATTATATGCTGTGTTGTTAGTAAAGCCATACACTTTATTAAACTATGTCTCCAAGAGCTACTACCTTTATATACATTACTGAAATTATTACACATCGTCAGATACAAGAACAAGAAGAACTAGAACAAGAGATGAATGTTACATTTGGAGAGTTAATAGAAGAAATAGTAGAAGAATTTATAAATTTAAACCAAGAAACAACTAATGAAACTGGAAATATATCAATGATGCATCAACCGGAAGAGTTAACCGAATCTGAAGAAGAAGAAGCTGAATGAAATGGTGGGGGGTTAGATTATTTAAGCAGGAAAGAAAACAGCTTAAAAATCATTTCATAATGGAGGACCGAGAAGCAATGTTTAAAGCTTTTTGTAAGGAAGAACCCTGGGTTCCACCGGTAAATTCCTTTACATATTATTTCCCACTTTTAGACATGGAGGATTGTAAAAAAATTCCAGACATTGGTTTTAAATTTCAAAAACAAGGAATGTTAATTGGTGTCACTGAAAAATATCACAATGAATATTCGGAAAGATTAGCGTTTAACTTTATGATGGACAATATGAATATTAAACCCAGTGAGTATCCATATTTTCTTTATAAATTTTTAGTTGAAAATGGTGCCAGTGTAACTATTGAAATATGTATTCAACATTTTTGGCCTACTGGGGATAGTGGTGGGGGAAAGTAAATAAATGTGTTGTTGAACCGGATAGTCTCTCACTCTTGTAAAATCATTCACCAACAATGTATCGTCCAATTTTATCTGACTTGGCTGCCTCTCATGAAAAAGCTGAAGCTAGAAGGAAGAAAAGCGAACAAGCAAGACAAATTCAGTCTAATATTAATATGGAGTATTATAGGCTACAAATCCAAATCCCAGGCATGCATCTTGGAGAAAACAGAGTAAAGACTGTACATGCGGCTGGTAGTTATATTAAGTATTTGAAATTATTATTGGAAGATAGAGAGTCTAAAATTACAAAATTAGAAGATGAAATGAAGAAATTGAAAAATGAGCTATTGCTTTTGAAAAATGGAAATAATGAAGTCGTAGTTGAAGACTGTAATCCAGCTACTTGGAGGTCACGAATTGTGGATAGTTATGAGCGATGGCTTGTGGATGCGATATTCCCTGGTGGGGATTAACGTCCGCACTAGTGAATACTAGTTCATCCATAAGTAACATCCTCATAATTAGACCAATTCGTATATGGGAGGTTGAAATTGTGGTTCGGATCCCACGTTAAACTGTAGGTCCCTAGATACCATTGGCTGTTGGGCTATCAATTAACAGTCCTGTCTAAGGAGAATGTCGGCCTTAGTCAGTAACAAGACTACAAGATCGCGCCACAATCATCCTACACTCATCCCTCATTCATACTTGGCTTTAAACTACCTATTGAGTTAGGTCGCCATTTCAATAAAGGTAATAAAGGTATTAAGGTATTAAGAGGGTGCAGAAGAAGGAAATGAAATATTGGGAATTTGAAGAAAGAAGTTTAAACATCTGTATAAACTTATAAAAAACAAAAATAATAAAAAATTAATAAAATATTAAAAAAATTAGATTTAGAATAGAGAGCGGGGAATAGATCACTTTGTGGCAATGGAATAACATGTCACTTAGTGCTCTATTCCCCGTTCTCGCATTAATATAATTTGACCTTGACATATATAAAATATGGTGGGGATAAAGTATTTAAGACGGATGTAACATGTGTAAACACTTCAGTTGAAATATTAATCTCTTTTATAAAACATGGTGGATACTCTATTTGAACTTTGCTTGAGGAAAATTATTTGTGATGGTTTTTTATTTAACCATATAATAAGATCAGGAGAATGTGTTATTCCAAACAGCATTAGAGAAGCTATTCATGAATACCGAAGACAAAATTACGGGTTTGGCATTATTGTTGCTTATAAATTTGCAGATGGGACGACTCTTTGTCAAGATTGTGCACGAGCAGCTATAGATGATTGGGATGAATTTGATCTTGAAGGAGGATATGTAGACCATCGTGTTAAGGCACCACTAATAAGGTTTGAAATCATGAATGAAAAATGTACAATCTGTGCACAACTGTTATTTAGATTTATTAGGTGTAGATCATATTAAAAAAAAAACTGTTTAATGTAACACTATGGTGGTGGGGAAATTTATTGAATGGTGGGGGAAAATAGAAGTGGGAGGTATTGGTTATATATGTTGCTCGATGTACACCAATTTCTTTAGTCTTGTAATATTGTTTGAAAAAGTAACTTGTAATTTAGTAAAAAAAAAAAAAAAAATGAATTTTGAACTAGAAGTGACAAGCTTTAAAATAGTTGAAGAGGAGTGGACAACGGTTTCAAATTTTATTCATTCAAAACAAGATAATGGAACTCTAATGAAGGTATTTTGTTACATTTTAGAGGAAGGGGATGAAGACATAGTAAGAGACTATTTAAGAAATAGAGATATGTCAACTTCCAGCTCGGACTTTGTTAAATTTTTAAAAGACAACAATGTTAACGCGGAATTAGAAGTTTGGTTTTATGTTTAAAGAACTTGGTAGAGGGAGAATAAAAATGGTGGGGGAATTGTGTATAAAACAAGGTTTATACGCAGCAGGAGTTATTCGCTTACTACCATTTAAAAGAAGAACATCATAGAAAAATGGCTGAATCTTGGGACTATTCAACTCCTTCAACAAGTGAAAGAAAACCGTTAAATTTGCCAAAGAAGACTGTAAATTTGTCAAGAAAAGGTAAACCTATAACACATCCGGAATTGAGCACTTTAGCTAAGGAACGTCATATAAAAGAGAAAACTGAATTGTATGAAATGCAGCTTTTAGTACCTTCATTGGACGTAGGCTGTACAAGAGCACATACATTGAGGACTGCAAACAAGTACATAATAGAACTGTTGGGTAAAATTGAAGTATTGGAAAATAAACTAAAGGAGTTACAAAATCTAAATGTATGGAATCCGGCAAATGAACTCCCTGTTCTGCAGATGGAGCCAAACGATCTTCCTGCTACTTATGCATGGAACGCATTTAATGATATTGATGGAGACTCTCCTGTGAAGTACCAACCTCCTGCTGTGTAAAAGATGATGGGTAAAAAATACAAAAAAATAATAAAATATAAAAGTAAAAAAAATTAGTTGTAGAATAGAGAGCGGGGAATAGATCACTCTGTGGCAATGGAATAACATGTCACTTAGTGCTCTATTCCCCGTTCTCGCATTAATTATGTTTGACCTTGACCTAAATAAACATGGTGGGGGAAGGTAATTGAGTGGGGGAAACTAGATAAAAGAAGTCCAACGCTCGGTTGGAGTCATTCTTATCCTAAACAGGCGTTTACTAACATAACATAAGAAAAGACCACATGAATAGTGAAAACATCATTTTGGATCTTTCATTAAGTGAAAAGAATAAAAAACAATATGCGGACTCTCGAAAAATGAAGATGAAAGAAATGGCAAAGGCAAGAGAAACAAGAATAAAACTAAAATATTATAAACTACAGAGGCTAATACCAGGAGTGAAATTGGGAGAAGTAAGAACCAGAACAATCGACATGGCTGCTGACTACATCAACCAACTACTTATAGAGTTGACTATAAAAAATGAAAGAATACGTCAATTGGAATATGAACGTAAACAATTGTTTCACCAAGAAAAAGAAGAACCTATTAACTGTGTGATTAAAGACAATCAATAAAGAAAAGTTAAACAAAGGAAACTGCAAAATTACTAAAAATATTGAATATAAATTGGTTATTAATTGGACTTGCATTAGAGAGTGGGGAATAGATCACTTTGTGGTAATGGACTAACATACCACTTAGTGCTCTATTCCCCATTCTCGCTTTAAGCATTGTTGACCTTGACCTAATAAAATAATTTATATAAAAGCAGCTACTAGAAAGGAGCTCTTTCATTTAATCGACATGGCTCCTGTGGATACCACCGACTATCCAAGTAAACCTATTGCAGAAATATTGTGTAAAATTCTACAAGAGGAGTTTGGCATGGAAGATGTGGATAATGACAGTTCAGAAACAGATAGTGTTAACAGTATGGAAGAAGAATTAATAAATGAAGGGAGTGAAGATGTAGAAATGGAGTTAACAGAGAATGAATACACACCATCATTGGAATTTGAAAATATTCATAATGAAACTCCAACATCCAGTCACGATCCAGATTTGGAATCAATACGTGGAAGATTAATTTTTTGTGCGAGACAATTATTTCCATATGAAGAAGAAGAAGATGAAGAAGAAGATTAAAAATAGTGGTGGGGGTAAAAAGTGGTGGGGTAATACAGCATAAAAAGGAGGTATGAAAAAGATGCATTTCATTTATATGCCGGATTTCATAGGATAAACAACACTAAAATGCATCGTTGTGATATATGTTTAGAAACTTATGAAGATGAAATATTGCTAGACATTCATAAAGAGTTATATCATAATATAAATGAAAATTTAACACAAAATGAAAATAAAAATGCATCTGCAGAAGAAGAAACAGCGGGACCATCTAATGCACTACCTAATTTAAGTATTCATGCATTGCCCGGAAGAGTAGTAACACATCACAAAATCCAAAATGAAAATTTAGAATTAGACAAATTTCTTGCCGAAACAAAAACCATTGTAGTTAAACTTTTAAAAGAAGAATTAAAACGATTAAATTTTATTAAATTTGGCTTGTTATTGGATGCTATGTTTATAAACGTTGAAGAAGAATTGTCACCAAGAGGATTTATAACTAAAAACAGAACCATCATGAGTAGTTCAGATATTAATTCAATAGTAGAAGAATGTTTTGATGAGATCATCAATAAAATCCAAGAACATGAAGGACGAGGATCAGGTTGGAGTTTAGTTAGTGTAGTAAGTATGGATATTAGAGTTCACAAGCATGGATATGGGGTAATGGGGAGCAGTTATATAGCTCTTCCAAAAAGGATTGAAGAAACAAAATCATGTGTAAATGTTCAAAATCATGATACAGAATGTTTCCGATATGCAATGACATCAAAATTCATATTAAGCAATGCACAAAGACCCAGCGAAGAATATGAGAACTATAGATACAGATATAACTTTCAAGGTGTGTCTTATCCGGTAGCCTTGAAGGATATTTCTAAATTTGAAAAACAAAACCCTGGAATATCTGTAAATGTATTTGGTTTGGACAGTTCTAACAAGGTGTATCCTTTGAAAGTGGTAAAAAACGAACTTGCAGACCATACGGATTTGTTATTAATTACAAAGGATGAAGTATCACACTATGTATGGATAAAATCATTTGAAAAACTTGTCAATAAACAATTATCAAGAAGTGAACATAGAAAAATAATTTGTAAAAGATGTTTTTGTTTTAAAGAACCTAGAAATGGAGGACAAAATTGGTTACTGGAGCACAAACAACTGTGTAATGAAAGTTTTGAAGCTAAGATTATTCTACCACCATTAAATAAATCATATTTACAGTTTGAAAAAGTTTTCCATCAGTATCGCATTCCTATAGTTATATATGCCGATTTTGAATCAACACTTGTTCCAATTGAAGATGAAAACATTGAAGCAAGGAAGAGTATAAAATATCAAATGCACAAGCCTAACAGGTTTTGTTTATTGGTTAAATCCACATTGGTTGAAGAACATTTGAATGCATATGGATTGTCATCAAAACCCGTGGTGTATCGTGGTGAAGATGTTGCCAGAACATTTTTAAATCATCTATATGAAATAGCTGGCCATGTTGAAAATTTGTATAATAATATAGTACCAATGATACCAATGGAGGAAGAAGAGGAAATTCAACATGAAAATGCTACCCACTGTTTTCTATGTAAAAATGAATTTACTTTAAATAACTATAAAGTTAAAGATCACGATCATCTTACAGGATATTATAGGGGTGCAGCATGCAATGCATGCAACATAAACTATAAGATTACCAGAAGAATTCCTGTAATATTGCATAACCTTAGCGGTTATGATGGTCATTTTATAATACCAGAATTGGGGAGAGATGATGGTGCAATTGATGTTCTTGCAGAAACAACTGAAAAGTTTATAACCTTTAGTAAAAAAATTGGAAATATGAAGTTGCAATTTGTAGATTCGTACCGGTTTATGCCGTGCAGCTTATCAAAACTTTCTGAAAATCTTAGAAAAGAAGATTTAATAGAAACAAAAAAATTGTAAACAATGATAAATTAGATTTAGTTCTTCCTAAAGGCGTTTTTCCTTATGATTACATTGACAATTTGGAAAAATTTGAAGAAACGTCACTTCCACCTAAAGAAGCTTTTAAGAATAAATTACATGAAGAGGACATCAGTGAAGAGGATTATCAACACGCTTGTAGAGTATGGAATGAATTAGAAATAAGAACCTTAGGCGAATATTCAGATTTTTATGTTAAATTAGATGTGACTTTACTCTGCGACATAATGGAAGAATTTAGAAACACCTGTTTTACAGCATATGGATTAGACCCACTTCATTCGTACACAGCTCCCGGATTGGCATGGCAGGCTATGTTAAAAGAAACAAAATGCAAACTTCAACTATTAACTGACATAGACATGGTGTTGATGATTGAATCCGGTATTCGAGGAGGATTAACCCAAAGTGTAACTAGATATGTAAAAGCAAACAATAAATATCTTCCAAATTACGACGCATCACAACCTAGCACATTTATAGGTTATTTTGATGCAAATAATCTGTACGGATGGGCCATGTCAAACCCTCTTCCATATGACAATTTTAAATGGGTTGATCCAAATTCAATCAATAACATCGCTGATATCCCTAAATATGGGGATATTGGCTACATCTTTGATTTTGATTTTGAATACCCAGAACATCTCCACGACCATCATTATGATCTACCACTATTAGCAAAAACAGAAATATCTCCCACTGGTAGATGGCCGAAATTGATGATGACACTTAACAATAAGACTAGGTATGTAGCTCATTATTGGACAGTACAGCAAGCGCTAGAGATGGGATTGAAAATTACGAAAATTAATAAAGTACTGCAATTTTCACAATCCTGTTGGTTAAAATCTTATATAGATAACAACACAAGAAGAAGAACTGCAGCAACATCCAATTTTCAAAAAGATTTCTTTAAATTAATGAACAATGCGATATTTGGTAAAACATTAGAAAACAAAAGAAATCACAAAGACTTAAGATTGGTTGTTGATCCAACAAAATTACAGAAATTGGTGCAAAAACCAAACTTTGCATCTTCTATAATTATTAATGAAAACCTTGTAGCCGTTTCTATGAATAAAATTTCAATTAAGATGGATCGACCCATATATGTTGGAATGTCCATTTTAGACATATCAAAAACTCACATGTATGATTTTCATTATAATAAAATGGTGAAATTTTATGGTAGAGATAATATTGGAATAGCATACATGGATACCGATGCATTCATCTATTGGATTATAACCAATGATATGTACAAAGGTTTACGCACATTTGTTTATAAAAATGACTTTGATTTTTCTGACTACCCACAACATCACCCTAATTACGACAATGGAATAAACAAGAAGGTTTTAGGAAAATTTAAAGATGAAACAAATGGTGCACCTATGGAAGAAATTGTGGCATTAATGTCCAAACTGTATTCTTTTCAATTGTACATTAGTGAAAAAGAAGAACATCAAGTTGTAAAGAAGGCAAAAGGTATAAAAACATCATATTTAAAGAAGAATGTACAGTTTGAACATTTTAAAAGATGTTTATTTGAAAGCATGGAAACAACTGCAACTTTTAATACAATAAGAAGCTTTAATCATCAAGTCTACAGTGTCAAGCAAACTAAGTGGGGACTCAGCTACAAGGATGATAAGAGACATATCCGGGAAGACAATATACACACTCTACCTTTTGGACATTATTCTTTAACTCCTATCGACCAATAAAACCTATTCTTCGTCCTTCCACCTGTTTCCTTTTCCTTTCCGTAAAAAAGAGGGAGCATGGCAAGTTCAATGCCATGTTCCCTCTTTTTTACACAAATATAATATGGCCTTGACCCATATTTGTTAATAATATAAAAGGTGATAAACCATTTTGAGGATTAGTATTTTCTCAAGCGGTGTACAAACAACATCTGAAGATGGAAGGATTAAAGGATAAAATTGTAAACGAACTTCATAAGCCGGCAAGAAGAAAGTTTCCAAGAAGAAATACAATTATTAAAGGAATGAACGATCTTTACCAAGCCGATCTCATTGAGATGATACCGCATAGTAAATTAAATAAGGGATTTAAATATATATTGGCAATTATAGATTGTTTTAGTAAGCTTGCTGACGCTATACCACTCAAGGATAAGACTGGGAAAAGTGTAACAAAAGCTATGGAAGCAGCTATAAAGAAAAATAAATTTGTCATAAAACATTTACAAACTGATGATGGAAAAGAATATTTTAACAAAGAATTTACAGCATTAATGAAAAAATATAACATAAATCATTATTCTACAAATTCGGAAGTTAAAGCTTCCATAATTGAACGATTCAACAGAACATTAAAAGGAGCAATGTATAAAACATTTTCTAAACGAGGATCGTACGTGTGGTACGATATATTACCGAAGCTTATAAAAGAATACAATAACAAGTTTCATCGCACTATTGGTATGAAACCTATTGAAGTAAATAGCAATAATGCTAAGCTTGTTTTGGAGCGTATTAAGAAAAATACTACTCCTAAAATTGAAAAATTAAAACCTAAAAAGTTTAAAATTAACGACAAAGTACGTATAAGTAAATATAAAGGAGTTTTTAGTAAAAGATATTTACCAAATTGGACTAACGAAATATTTACAATCTACAAAGTGCAGCCGACAATACCAGAAACCTACATTTTAAAGGATAACAAAGGTGAACTACTTCAAGGCGGATTCTATGGTCATGAATTATTAAAATCGACAGTAGGTGATGTATATCTTGTTGAAAAAGTTTTACAAAGAAAAAAGGATAAAGTTAAAGTCCGTTGGTTGGGATTTGATAGGAGTGAAGATTCTTGGATTCCTACAAAAGACTTGGTGTAATACTTTAATAACTCATTATGTGTTTAACCTTTAAACAAGATGGATATTGTACAGCAAAAAGAACGATTTAATATTAATAATATAGATGAATTGACAGTGGATAATAACAATTTAAACCATGGTAAACATGGTGAATTACTACCAAACTCTATAAGATGTTTAATAACTGGCCCTTCTAATTGTGGAAAAACAAATGTTGTATTTAACCTTATAACTAATCCAAAAGGGCTACGTTTTAATAACATATACATTTTCTCAAAATCTTTGCAACAACCTAAATACCAGTTGTTAGATAAGGTATTAGCAAGTGTGCCAGAAGTAAATTTCTACAAGTTTAATGCTAGTGAAACTATTATGCAACCAAATGAAGCTAAGCCATTTTCTATATTTATATTTGACGATGTGTCATGTGAGAATCATGATACAATAAGAAGTTATTTCGCAATGGGGAGACATCATAATATTGACAGTATTTATATTGGTCAAACCTATAGTAAAATTCCAAAACAACTTATAAGAGATAATGCGAATTTGTTGATAATATTCAAGCAAGATGAAACAAATTTGAAACATATATATAACGATCATGTGAATGCCGACATGACATTTGATAAATTTAAAGAGATGTGCGGCAAAGCATGGGCTGAAAGTATGGATTTCTTGTTATTATGAAAGATGAAGCTATAAAAGATGGAAGGTATCGAATAGGGTTAGATAAATTTGTATTAATCCATTAAATGAATAACGGTATGTCTAGTAATGAATGAGACTTCATAGTGTAAACATGGTAAATCAAGAAAAACTATTGAAAGAAATAAAATCACTCAGTGATTCTATTAGGATAAAAAACCGTGCATTAAGGATGGGTATAAGCGAAAGAGAAGAATTTTTAGAGACTACATTTAAACCTATTACAGAACCTTTAAAACAAATATCAGAAACCATTAGTAAACCTCGTTATGAAGGAGATGTTTTACTACCAGTTTCTAAACAAGAAGTACAAGCATTAAAAAAAGAAGACAATGATGATTCATATACAAGCGCTAGTGACCAAGAAGAAACAAAAGAAGAAGAACCTATTGTTGAAAAGGAAGAAGAACAGCCAATACCTGAAGCAGAACAATCTATTCCAAATTTAACTCAATTGAGTAGCGATATATTACAACACGGACCTTTGGGAAGAAAATATATATTGAAAATGCTACATGATATAAAATCAAACCCTAATTTAAGTAAATCACACATATACGGAGCAAGAATTGATGGGAATGAATTGAAAATAGGTGATTCAAAACTTAAAATAACTGAAGACGATTATATCATTATTGGTGAGCATAAATATAAGGGAACAAAAGGATTATATGAATTAATTTTTAAAAACATACCATTGAGATATTCCACCAAAGATTTAAATACTTTTAAGGAAATTTTACAAAATACTAATGCACATAAAAGGAATTACTCAAAGGATGCAATAATTAATCGTTCACGCGCAACAAAATATAACATTGTTATAAAAAAGTTGTTTCCCCCACGAAAACTACCAACATTACGTACCGCACCAGCAGTAAAACAACCGCTAAAAAGAAAATCTTAATCACTTATGGATTTATCACTTCTTGAACAACATGGTAAAAAGAGTAAAGGAGATACTTCAACATCTGGCAAAGGACTGATGAAAAATCTGTACAATACCAATGTAATTTATTATAAAGACATTAATAAATTAGTTGACAGAATGAGACTATTACATGAAGCTATGGAAGCCGGTCATACAGGTTTAAATAATGAATGGGTGGCTCTAGTTGATGAACTCAGAAGTCGAGGTGTCGTCGTATAATTGTCCGCAGATATAAAAGAACGGCAAGCATATAATGTATCATTTTTAACATGAGCGTCGACAAGGTTGGACGGTACTCCGCGTTAGGAGTGCAAGTTGGAGAAGACAGAAAAAGAAGTGGATTGCCGCAAACACCTGAAGGTGACTATAACATAAGTAATAAACGTTTAAAACTAGTTAAAGATCCAGAAGAAGATACTGATGGAGCAAATTTAAAGACAGTAAAAGAAGCTACTTCAACATCATTAAAATTACTTAAGGATACTTACGATGTTAAATCACATAGAATAATTAATGTTGGTAAACCAACTGACAGTTCCGATGCAATTACTAAAGAGTATTTATCATCTGAACTTTCAAACACTTTAAAATTGCAGTGGGGTAACAATTTAAAAGATGGACAAACATATGATGCTGGAAATCATAGGATAACCAATGTGGCAAATCCAAAAAATGATAAAGATTCAGTTAATAAAGAATATTTACATTCTATAATACCGGAAAAGACTCAACGAGGATTTTCTTTTTATAAGTTTATTATAAATGACATTGGATACCCAAAGGAAGACGGTGATGCTGTAAACCTGAAATACATCAAGGACAACTGTATTTTACAAGATGCTGATGAAATAGATTGTCATGGAAAAGCATTGTCAAATGTAAAATTTGGTTCTCAACCAAAAGACGCTGTTACTATGGAACAATTATCTAAAGAATTAAAAAGGGGAACATCAAATTTTGTAAAACATGAAGATGCCGTGCTAAAGCGAGGAAATACATTTATACATGGAAATGAAAAGTTTGATTTAATGCAAGGAAGTAATGATAAATGGGATGCGGGAGGTAAAAGAATAACAAATGGAAGATTTGGTGAAAAAAGTTCGGATGTACCTTAAATGGCACAAACATTAATTGCGGGCGGTCCTTTATTAGGCACATATGAAGGTCATAATAGAAGAATAAAAAATATAATACCTGGTTATGAAGAAAATGATTGTGTTACAGTGAAACAAACAATAACTTGGGATAAACGCAATGGAACCAAATTTGATGCTAAAATGAAGAAAATAATTAATATTTTACCAGGTGAAGATTTTAATGATGCTGCTACTATTGGACAAGTTATAACAACATCAAAAAATGATTCAACCGCTTACACATGTAATGATAAACGTATTATGCAGTTACACGATCCTCAACATCCAAAAGATGCTGTAACTTTAGATTGTTTAATAAGAATAGTGGGCAATTTACTTATTGATACCCACAATCATATAGCTAGTACAACAAGTCATGTAATGATTCAACCCGATGAACGAGAAGCATGGATTAAAAATAGAATCATAAATCAATATATAATTAATTTGAATAATTAATTATTTAAATATAAAAATTGTGCATAAGTTATTCATTTATGTAAAGCATCTCGTTGAGTAAACACGCCGGTTATATATAAAACAACATAATGAAGATAGCACAGCTCAGTCGTCGTCAAGTCAGCGGCAAGAAAGGACGTGGTATAACATCGGCTGCGTTATCCCTTCTCAAACGAGTTCCTGTTGGTGCTGTTGTAAATCGGGCAATAGACGCTCTACCATACGAATTTCATCTGCCCGGAGGTTATCAATATTGCGGACCCGGAACTAAATTGGCAAAACGTTTAGCAAGAGGGGATCCTGGAATTAATAAATTGGATCAAGCTTGCAAAGAACACGATATAGCGTATTCCAAGTTTGCTGATTCAACAAATAGATCAATAGCAGACAGAGCGCTAGCAGAAAAAGCTTGGCAAAGAGTTAAATCAAGTGACGCAAGTATTGCAGAAAAAGCAGCCGCTTGGGCAGTAACTACAGCTATGAAGGCAAAAACAAAATTTGGTGGCGGAAAACGTCGAAGAGGAAGACCTGCAAAGAAAAGAGCTCCTAAAAGAGGTGGAAACATTAAAAAGAGACGTCGTAGAACTCGTAAAACAAAGACAAGGAAGACTTCCGTTTGGTCAATGGTAAAAAACGGAGCAGGTCTATACCTAAGACCGTACCGTGTGTATTAAATAAGAAAAATCAATTGATAATTCCAAATAAAGCCTTAACAAATCATCAATTATCAAATTATGTAAAATGTTTGAAGATACCATTTTTTAGGGGAGTTTTTATGAAAGACGCATTACCAAAAAACATATGGAAAAATGAAACTGGAATAGTAAATTTAGATTCCTCCTATGGTCCAGGAACACATTGGGTATGCTATAAAAAACTCGGACAAAGCGTATATTATTTTGACAGTTTTGGCAATCTACCACCACCTAAAGAACTTCAACACTATTTTAGAAACTCTAAGAATATATTTTACAATTATAAAAGAGAACAACCTAACAATACAGAAATATGCGGACATTTATGTTTGGAGTTTTTAGCAAAAAGCGTCAGTCAGCTTTAAGATGTCATCGTACACAGTGTCACTGAGCGGAAATTCATCTACATTAAAAAGTACTCTTTTCCCAGCACTGCGTCTATCTAAAGATAGATTATGGGAAGCGGCATTATTAGATTTCACTACATACAATTCAATTCCCAACATTACAGAGGGTAAAAACAATTTACTACATTATTATGAAAGTAAAGATGAAAAAGGAAATTATTCAGAATTAAAAATAATCACCTTGTCTACAGGAGCATATGAAATAGATGATATAAACCAGCTATTACAGAAGCAGCTAGGAGAAGAAAATATCTGTATAAAAGGAAACAACAATACTTTAAAAGCGGAAATTACCTCAAAATATTATATAGATTTAAGTTTAAAAAATTCAATCGGTAGTTTACTCGGATTTTCAGATAAGAAAAGAAAAATATTAAATCCCGGAACTACTCATACGGGTGATACCACAGTAACAATATTAAAGGTTAATAGTATTGATATAACATGCAATATTATACACGGATCGTATAGAGATGGGGTAAACCAACATATTTTACATACATTTTATCCAACAGTAGCTCCTGGTTTTAAAATAGTTGAGAAGCCACAAAACCTTATATACCTACCGTTAAACACCAGTTTTATTTCAGACATCGTACTGAACATATCAGATCAGGACGGTAATAGTGTTGACTTTAGAAAAGAAACAATTACAATACGGTTACACATAAAAGCGGTAACTTAAGTATAACATGGGATTAACATTTAAACCACAACGGAAAAGCCGGGAGCTCAGTAGCTCTTCAACATTGGACGAGTTAACACCGGACAACATACGTTTCCTACAAAAAATTGGGTTAAAACTAAATTACGATGGACATTCTGG
Organism: Neoaliturus tenellus; assembly: GCA_030545055.2. Taxonomy (NCBI): domain Eukaryota; kingdom Metazoa; phylum Arthropoda; class Insecta; order Hemiptera; family Cicadellidae; genus Neoaliturus; species Neoaliturus tenellus. Next base: position 310,309,601 of record CM061531.1, on the reverse strand, counting down.
ATATATCTCAAGGTCCGACGTTCGACGAAACCCTATGGGAGAAGGAATATCACACGCACAACCCTTACACTTCATCAAAATTAAACAATAATGATGAAATAAGGATTCCCATTCAACAACAAGATATTTACACATTACCCTGTGAGAGTTATTTATATATTGAGGGACAAGTATTAAAATTGGATGGAAAAACTGGTTCGTCTGTTCCTTTTATAAATAACCCAATGGCATATCTTTTTGACGAAATAAGATATGAAATATCAGGAGTGACAGTTGATTCAACAAAAAAAGTTGGTATAACAACAACACTAAAAGGATTAACATCATTAACACCACATGAAAAGAATTCAATAGTCACCGCCGGATGGGTTACCCCCGATAAAGACAGCATAACACCAAATTCCAATGGTCATTTTGATTTTCACATACCTTTACGATTGCTTTTGGGATTCGCTGAAGATTACAAAAGAATAATAATAAATGTCAAACAAGAATTGGTATTACTCAGATCTTCAACTAACAAGGACTTGATACTAGCAGCAAGTGGCACTGAAGAAAGTAAACTAGAATGGCAGCTACAATTAAATAAAATCGTGTGGAGAGTACCTCATGTAAGATTAGCCGATGAACATAGAATCGTATTGTTAAGAAAGTTAAAATCTGACCGTGATATTGTAATGCCGTTTAGAAGTTGGGAATTCCATGAATACCCCATATTACCTCAAACAGAACGACAAACATGGACTGTTAAAACATCTACTTATTTGGAACGAGCAAGGTACATAATACTAGGGTTTCAAACCAATCGAAAAGATGTTATAACCGCACACGCAGGTCAATTTGACCATTGCAATATAAAGAATTGCAAAGTTTTTCTAAACTCTCAATTCTTTCCTTATGACAATTTAAATGTCATGTTTAGCAAAAAGCGTTATTCCATCTTATACGATATGTATGCAAGATTTCAATCGTCATATTATGGAAAAACTAATACACCACTGTTATCACCTGAACAGTATTATTCAAAAGCCCCAATAATCGTTATCGATTGCTCAAAGCAAAATAGTAGAGGCATTTTGGGAGTTTCAGGACAAACGCAAATTCAGCGGTTTTTAATCAGTGGTTACGTATTAGTGACGTGTGATGACGTATGTGTGACGTCATACGGTGACGAGGTGGAGTGTGTGACGTCACGGGTGTGACGTGGTGGTGTGACGTCACTGATTCGTAATCGGACGCCAATGCCACGTTATTCTGAATGAAAACCAATGTTTAGCGTTGACCCCGTCTAGCTAAATTTGACGGCGACTTCAAACATGTCCAAACATGTTCAAGGTCACTCAAACGAAGTTTTAAAAAATATTTTTAATTATAACTTACAAATATTGAACAAAATGTTGAAATTAATTGGACTCGTTAGAAACTCCATATTCACTCTCGGCTGTTATCTTCAAATGCAGCGGAGGATCACGACTCACGAGACGAAACAGTAATCCATGGAAGCTTTCCAAATCAGCCAAGTTTGACAGAACCAGTTGAATTTTTTGTGAAGGATGGGTGGAATCGGACTGACCTAAAGTTTCATTGACAAATTCGAGTGTTATATATAAATCTTGCGGATCATCACCACTTAACAGACGATAAAGTTGTTGATAGCATATTACTGCATCCATAATGTCGAATTCAGAGGCGTCAAGTTGGAACTTCATGTTTCTGTGGAGTATGTTGTTGTAGAGGTTGAGTGGATTTAGCTAGTAAAATACCATGAACCATTAACGTACCCTACCTACGTACTGCACAGAATACGGTGGGAAAGAGTTATAAAATAAAACAAGTTCAAACATGTTCAAGGTCATTCAAAAGAAGTTTTAAAAAACATTTTTAAGTATTAGACACTTTAGTAGTTAGAAATCATTTAATGTTTTTCCAGTTTAACATAACATCACGGAGATACATCATCCCCGGACTTCGAGGACTCTTGCTCTGTCTTCACAGGTAGCTGATCACTCGAAACATATGGTGAAGATGATGCTATCGGAGATCCTGGCGGTGATTGTGATGAATTTGGTTCTTCAACCGTTATATCGTCAAACTCAATTGTAATGTTTAAACGGAGAGGTGGATCACCACTCATCAGACGAAACAGTGTTTCATGAAACATTCCCAAATCCACTTCGTCCAACAGAACTAGATGAAACTTCATGTTGATGTGGTTGTAGGATAGCGGAGTATATGAATGAAGCTTGTAGTCAGTACTACATATACAATCTATAACGTCCCCTACCTACGTACCGTACAGAAGACGTGTATATCCTACGTACCGTACAGAAGACGTGTATATTTTTTGTAAGGTTGCGGTGATGGGCTGATTACTTATGATGAATAAATTTAAGTGGGAGGGGGAGCTATAATGTCTTGAAGAAACTATGTCAAGGTCATTGGTTGGAGTTTTTAAAAAAGATTTATTTACAAATAACAGTAAAACGTAAGACATACATAATATGAGAACTAACAATGCTAAATAATAAAGAATGAAAGAATATTTACAAAGCTATGAACTTAGATCATTTTACAAAGGTGTGTTCAAATGGATCGTAATTTCTGTAGAGTTGTTCCCAGACGGTCCATGGGAAACTATATAAAAAATTCCGGGTTTGATAGAGTCCAGGTCTTCGTTCATGAGCACATTGACAAATCGTCTCGGAAGGTATACTTGGAACTTGGGTTTGTCTCCTTCCTTGTAGGGCGAATCTCCAAGAACAGCGACGACAGCTTCACCAACCGATGTGTCCATTTTTTTCATTGAATGTACTGCATAATGCTTCTTCTCTTGAAGTTCGCTGCATTTCTTTGTTGTTAGAAGGTCAGATTTAGAATGTTGGTTGAATCTGTCCGCAAGAGCTTGCAATGGAGAACTTGAAGCCATAGTGGAGATGATGTTTACTGGATGAGATCCTGTGTTAGAATGATAGTAGGATGGATCTACACCGGTATATAAGGATTTCCCCCTCCACTTGATATAAGTCGACCAATCCTGTATGCTCGCGACAATGCGCAGTTGGAGATTTTGTGTTGAGGATTTTTCACACCGATACAAAGACCATTTAAGTCCGTAGCATAAGTTTTATCCAAACTAACGTTTGTTATATCAGACGTAGTGTACATTCTGATCCAATTAGATTTTTCTTCACCAGCAGTAAAAATTTCGTCATACTGTTGACAATAATGATACATTATGTTATCCAGCTCTTTGTATTGTGTAAATCCTTCGTTCCATGTGATGTGATGAAGGTATTTCGTTAGCCACGAATTTGTTCTAGCACTTTTTCGGTTTAGTTTCTTAAAAGAAAACGGTGGTTTAAAAAGAAAGTAGTTAACGACATTTGTATTTATGTCAAAAAATGCTAGTTCTTTTATGATAAATCTGTCATCGTTGTTTCTGAAAGCTTGGAATTCCACCACACACTTCTTAGACATGGAAACATTATCAACAAAACGAACTGTTCGGTCCATTGTTCGTGAGTAACTAAAGATTACTGAGAGAAAATATTAGGTTGCTTGACTTTTATGATCATGTCAATTCTTAGTTTCAGTTTGTATGTGCTGGTGGTGGGGGAGGGGTGTTTTTAAGATTCCCAATCTTTCCTGTTTTTACAAAACCTTAATACACATTCACAGAATGCTTTAGGGTAGCACATTGAACATGAGCGGGTAAAATCATGTACATTAAACTTGTAACACATGTCCATACAACAGGTGAAGTAGTGTTGAGTCTTGTAGATTTTTATCATCTGCAAAGTTGGGGGTGAGATTGTAAATGATTTGCAATTGCATCTACAGTAACTGAAGCACTCACATATTCTACATGCTATTCCGTCAACTTGTAAATTTGGACATATAAAACATTTTTCGCTGCAGCAATAATTATTCATTTTGCGAGTGTTCTTCAATGTGAATCTTACAATCAACTGCATCCATGTAGCAACATTTGTTTAATATATAGTTGGTGAAAAGAACAATAACATGTGTAAACTGGAGCTGTTTCAAGGTCACGTAATTTTGTTTTTAAAAAAGTATAAGTAATACCTACAATAGCACCTTTGCAAAACTGAGCTTTTTCAAGGTCATATAATTTTGTTTTTAAAAAAGTGTAAGCGCTACAAATATGTGCAAACCTGAACTGTTTCAAGGTCACGTCATTTTGTTTTTAAAAAAGTATAAGTGCTACTAATGAGGGCACTTTACAACACAATCACTCAAATCATGCTACAAATATGTGCAAACCTGAACAGTTTCAAGGTCACGTCATTTTGTTTTTAAAAAAGTATAAGTGCTACTAATGAGAGCACTTTACGACACAATCACTTAAATCATTTTTACGACTTTTCTTGATTTACAATGTTCTCCTGCTGGTTCTTTGTTGGAGAAACTTTCACTGTGGTTTCTTCACTTCGACGATTATTAAAGAAGAATACAGTTTTCCTGTAGAACGACACCTCTTGAGGTAATCTGTTGTATATAGACTGGTCTATCGGTCCATATAGCAGTGGCACAGCTGGATTTGTGTTCACCGAAGTGTTCAGATAATCAAATATGAGAGGGGAATATGTAGTAAGTTGCTGGATGTACCGGATTATTACAGGTGTTAGGTTTGACAGAGTTTGAAATTCTTCCAAAGTCATGAGGATCTTCTTGTTGTGTTTGGAAAGATCTCTTAACCTCACAAATTGGGTACCTCGAAGTCTTATATTATCGATTTCCAAATTAGAATCTTCGAATCCAATTGCAGTTTTTCTTCCTGTCAAGTTGTTGAATAAATAGGCTTCAATGATAGATACGTATTTAGTAAATTTATCCCATATATCCAACGTGAGAAGCAACGAGGCTTTTCCGCAGTGATTAATAAGTACTGCAGGATTGAAGTTTAACGATTTGAAAACCCCAACGGTGACAGATTTATCCATGTTTTGATTCAACGGGTACATTAAGCGTAAAAACACATCCATCAACACTTCCATATTTTCTTCATCATCATCTTCATTGTCACATCGTTTCCTTTTTCTCTGATCGTTTCCTTCCAATGATAAAAAATCAGACAGTTCTTTCTTAATCTTCTCGGTAGATGTTTTGGAGTTTTCAGTTGGTTGTTCTTCGTTTTTTGCTGGCTTTGTGTTAGTAATCGGTACTTTGTCAACCGGTAATGGAATATGTTCTGATGGATTAGTAGGTAAGTCTTGAACTATTGTTGACGAAGATGGAGATTCTAGTGAGTTTTTGTCAGTTTCAAAAGAAACATCTTCAGTTGTTTTAGTAGAGTTCTCGCTAGTTTGTGAGGATGCTGGTAAATCATGTGCCGATATTTCAGACGCAGATGTCATAGCTGGTGGCGTGGTCTCGAGTGCTTTATATCCTGACGTTGATTCATCGTCAGGAATAGTAGATAGTACACTGTCCATGTTAACCATCAATGTTGACTTGCTGGTGTCAGGATGAATACTAATGTTTTCTCACCGAGCAATCTCTCTTTTATAATCTGTGGTGGGGGTAAATATGTGTAAGAGCTGCATGCTGTCATAAAAAAATCTAAATTATTCTTCTAACCACGCCTGTTAGTGGTGTGTATGTTACAATTGTATCATGTAGTATCAAACAATAAGCTGTAGTTTGGTCAGGAATATTTTCTTCCAACTCAAATTCGATGCGAATGTCTACTGTTGACGACTTTATTGATTCGTTTTGTTTCGAACAATCTATGACTGCTATAGGTGCAATATTCTTGAATGAATCAGGTTGGAGGAGAGGTGAGTTTGTCCTTCCATAGTAAGATGACTGAAATCTTGCATACACATCATATAGAATCCCAAATCTGTCCTTAGAAAACATAACATTGAGGCTGTCATATGGAAAGAACTGTGAATTTAAAAACAGTTTAATGTTTGTAAGTTGACAGTGGTCAAATTTGCTTGCGTTAGCCGTTATGTTAGATCTTTTATTTGTTTGTAGAGCGAAAATAATATATCTTGGTTTTTCTAGGTTACTAGATGTTTTCACAGCCCACGTTTGACGCTGAGTTGTTGGCAAGACTGGCCATTCATGCATTTCCCAGCTTCTAAATGGAACCACAATATCCCTATCAGATTCCAACATCCGCAATAGGCTTACTCGCCTTTCATCGGCCAACCGTACATGAGGTACCCTCCAAACTATTTTATCCAAATTCAATTTCCATTCAAGTTTGTCAGGTGTTGTTTCACTATCGGCTTCTATAACATCTGTATCATAAGACGATCTCAGTAAGACCAATTCTTGTTTGACATTAATGATTATTCTTCTGTAGTCCTCAGCGAATCCTAGTAAAAGCCGCAACGGAATGCAAAAGTCAAAATAGCCACTTGCATTAGGTTTTACTTTGGTTGCACTAGGTAATATCCACCCGGCTGTTTTTAATGCGTTTATTTCATTAGGTGATAAGGATACCAAACCTTTAAGCGTACTGCTCACACCGACTTTTTTAGTCGAATCCACTACAATGCCTGATATTTCATACCGAATTTCTTCAAACAAAAAGGCCATTGCATTGTTAATAAATGGCACTTTAGATGGCGTAGATCCATTTTTTGCCAAAACCCTTCCTTCAATATAAATATAACTTTCAGATGGTAAGGTATAAGCATCTTGATGTTGTATTGGAATTCGTATCTCATCATTATTTCCTAATTTCGATGAAGCGTAGGGGTTGTGTGTGTGAAACTCTTTCTCCCATAGTGTTTCGTCGAAAACCGGTCCATGTTTTATATCCAGTATGTCCATTTTCATTAACTTTAAAACCGAGTCCTTCTAAGAATTTAGTGTTCTCTCTGGTTAACCTCTCCGCGTTAGGAGATATACTGAAACTGTTCGAATGTTGTTTGGTGCTATATCCAAATTCAAGTCCCATCGTTCTTTTATGGTGCTTGTCTAATGTGTAAGCGCAATGTAATAACTTCTCCTCTAAAATCCACAGCGTCACCGTCTTGATCTAGTACGTTCAATACGATGTCTGAAATGTGAGTGGTGTTTAATGGAAGATATATCAGATTATGAGGCTTTTCAACAATCTTAAATCCCGGCGGAACGGTTGGATAGAATGAATGTAAAATATGTTGGTTTGAACCATCTTTGTAGGCCCCTTGAACAATATTACATGTAATATTAATAGTATTAACCTTGATAATGTTTACAGTTTTTGGACTCGTGTGAAACATATTTGGTTCAAGGATTGTGTCTTGGGATGGAAAACCAAGTAAAGGGCCAATCGATGCCGGTTGAGTTAGATCCAAATAAAATTTACATTTTATTTCACACTTTAAATTGTTGTTATTAGCCCTTAGTTCAATTGCATCCTTTCCCAACTTATTTTGGAGCTCTCTGTTTATGTCAGCTATTTCATAAGCACCAGTTTCAATCGCAACAAACTCAGGTAGCTCAGTGAGATCCTTAGCCGTTTTATTTTTTGTATAGTGTAATTTGTTGTTGACACCTTCTATTATGTTTGGAATTGAGTTATAAGTTGTAAAATCCAAAAGTGCAATCTCCCACTGTTTATCTTCTCTTAGGTGTAATGGTGGAAATAGTGAACTCCTCAAAGTTGACGATGTGCCTGTAACTGTTACAGTACAGGAAGACATCTTATAGTTGACTGACGCTTGTGGCTAAAAAGTCCAAACATAAATGTCCGCATACTGATGTTTCTTCTTTTTGTCTTCTATCGTAATTAAAATACACTTTAGGCACTGAACCGAAATATTCGTACAATTCTTTTGGAGGTGGAAGGTTCCCAAAACTGTCAAAATAAAACACAGAATCGGATAATTTCTTGTAACAAACCCAATGGGTACCAGCACCATGAATATCATCAAGATTTACGATTGCGGCTTCATTTTTCCAGATTTTTCTCGGCAACCCGTTCCGCATAAACACACCTCTGAAAAAAGGTATTTTCAAACATGATGCATAGCGTTCAAGCTCCTCGTTGTTCAAGGCTTTATTTGGCAAAATTAATTTGTTGTTATTTAATATGCACGGTATGGTCTTAGGTATAATCCTTTTCCGTTTGACTTTTTTTTAGAACATGTTGAACACCTTTTCCTTTTACGATTTATTTTCTTAGTAGTGCTACTTCTCTTCCTTGTGCCTCCACCGGATGTATTTTTCCTTCGTGTTGTCTTTCTTTTCCTCCTCCTCGACCCTCCTCCAACTGCTGTGTTGGCTTTCATAGCTGCTGTCACTGCTAATGCAGCTGCTCGTTCCCCAACACTTGCGTCACTAGATTTTACTCTCTGCCAAGCTTTCTCAGCAAGAGCTCTATCAGCGATTGATCTTCTTTCCGAATCTGAGTAATTTGAATATGCAATGTCATGCGCTTTGCAGGCTTCGTCCAATTTGTTTATTCCAGGATCTCCACGGGCTAAACGCTTCCGTAATTTCGTACCCGGACCACAGTATTGATAACCTCCAGGTAAATGTAGCTCTATTGGAAGTGCGTCGATAGCTGTATTTATTAGTGCACCTGAAGGTAAAGTCGCAAACGCTTTCTTGAAAAGACCTACTGCTGAACTAGTGAGTCCACCTCCTCTTCTCATGAGTGACAGATCACTACTAAATGGCTTCCTCCTATGCATGATAGTTTTAACGTGTTAGTTCCTTAGTGGTCAGCAATGGTAATGGTTTTTCTAGAACGCTCTTCGTATTATATATTGAATTCACACTGTTTGTAGGGGTTTCACTGCTGCCTCCGCGTGAAAAGGTGAAAGGATTCCTCCCAGACTGTAATTTATCTATTTTTTCATAAATATCTTTCTTTAGTTTGTATATCTCTTCCAAAACAAATATTCTATTTACAACATCAGTATCATTTTCCGCATTCGCCACATTTATAATTTTTTTATATTTGGCATCAAACATTTCTTCACCATTCTTGCAATTTAACGTTAATGTATGAATAACCCCAAGATTTACTGCTTCATCCTTAGAAATGGGATTCGCAATGTTGCACAAACGTTTCCCTCTTAGATCATAGTTTCCATCTCTAGTCAATTGAAAACCTTCACCAGGTGGACCCCTCCAAACCTCTCGGGCCAAAGAGCTTTCATGACGACCGAACTTGTCAACACTCATGTTTAGACTGAACCCTTAAGCTATGTATCCTCTACTTTTTAATTCTTCAGTTAAGGCAATCATTTCGTTATCCAGCCCGTTATGTCCAGCCTGAATAGATTCATATAATAACCGCATTCTGTCAACGAGCTTATTCACATTATTATAATATATGATGTTTGTATCATAGGCAGATTTCATAGACATCCCTTTACCTTTGGCTTTCGAAGGTTTTCCTCTAATATTAGAAAATAGCTTTGCAATTACATCCTTGTACATATCTGATTTATTTCTATGAATAGGTGCATTTGAAGAATAACCTTTTCTATGGGAATTAGTTAACAAACATATATTTTTAAAATTATTTAAATCCCTCTTGGAATATTTATGGGGAGACGACTTAAAGATTAACTCAAACAGTCCAGCGGTGCCTTTAAAAGTTTGATCTTTTACTTTAATATTATCTTTGTCATCCACCTCTATCACACTATCTCCCATTCGAAGACCATCTCTATCCATGCGAGCTCCATATACATGGTATCTTGACGGTTTCCTTGCCCCATGTAGCATTTTTAAAATATATTTTCGTGAAAGAGGTCCTTTGTTCCCAATTTCTTTACTTAAAATGCTGATATTTGTAGGGGAATCTGCTTCTTGTAAACTGCCTACATCTTGAGTTTCTACATCTGATTTACTGCTTGCTTCATCTTCATCTTCATCCTCTTTTTCCAATGAATGCGTTGACCTACTAAATAATTCCGAATCGATCTCTGAGTTGTCGGTTTCTGAAGATGAGTTTGCTTTAATTACTGGTTTTTCTGTTTCTATTTCTTCTTGATCCGTAAACTTAGATTTGTTAATTTTTTCATTTATTTTATTCAGAGGATCTACAATGGGTTTGAATGTTTCCTCTAAATATTTATTTCTAGCCACTAATCCTTCTTTTAGTAACAGGTGTTTCTTCCGTATAGAGTCACTGAGAACTTTTATTTCACTAAGCAACTCCTCCTGATTTGGCATTATTAGTTTCGAGTGTTCTCTACAACGTCACAATAAATACTGAAGATTATACATTTAGATGTTAATGTAATAAGACAAATTTATCGAAACCTAATCTATAACGACCGTTATTCATAGCCCTCTCTTTATCCACAACTAAAAATCCAAACTTTTCTTTCCATGCTCTCCCACACAATTCTCTAAACTTTTCAAATGTCATATCAGCACCAACGTGGTCGTTGTATATGTGTTTGAGATTTTTTTCATCCTGTTTGAAAACTATTAAGAAGTTAACATTGTCCCTAATTAACTGTTTTGGGATTTTACTGTATGTCTGACCAATGTAAATAGAGTCGATATGATTATGCCTTCCCATAGAAAAGTATGTTCTTATTCGGTCATGATTTTCAGAAGAAACATCGTCAAAAATAAAAATTGAATACGGCTCGGCATTGTTGGGCTCTATGATCTCACTACTTGCATCAAATTTATACAATGAGACATCGGGCACATCATTCATAATCTTTTCCAATAACAGATATTTTGGTTGATTGAGAGACTTGGAAAAAATATATACATTGTTAAAACTTAAACCGTTTGGCTTTGTTATTAAATTGAAAACAACGTTGGTTTTCCCACAGTTTGAAGGTCCACTAATAATACATCTCATTGTGTTGGGCAATAAAGTGCCATGCTTACTTACTTCCTTATCAAAGATATCCGGTGTCAAACAATCAATGTCATTGACGTCAAGTCTATCCTTTTGACAGATTACTTCCATGATGTTAGTTATACTTGAGCAGTCTATCCGAATGCTGCGACCTTACTGGTTTTTCCATTTCAAAGTAAGTCCTTTTGATCTATCCAAGTATCTTCGGTCTTATCAAATCCCAACCATCTCACTAAAAGCTTATTACCTCTTTTCCTTAAAATCTTCTCAACCAAATAAACACTACCAGTTTTAGATTTTAACAATTCGTGGCCATAAAATCCCCCCTGCAGTATTTCTCCTTTACTATCCTTTAAAATGTATGTTTCTGGAAAGGTTGGTTGCACTCGATGTGAAAACTTCATTTGTCCAATTGGGTAGGTATCCTTTGGTGAATATCTGTTTATATTTACTTATTCTCACATGGTCTCCAATGGAAAATTTAAGAGGAGGCTTCTTATCTAACCGCGGCGTAGTATTTTCCTTTATGCGTTTCAAAACTAAAGATTCATTTTTTTTGTTCACCTGATTTGGTTTCATACCTATAGTACGATGTTTTGTATTGTTGTAATCTTTGATTAGAGTTGGAAGAATATCAAACCACACATAACTTCCTCTTTCTGAAAATTTCTTGTACATCAATGTTTTCAATGTGCGATTGAAACGTTCTACAATGGAGGCTTTCTTTTCACTAAAAGTAGAATAGTGATTTATTTTATTTTTCTTCATCAGATCAGAAAAATCTTTGTTAAAAAATTCTTTGCCGTCGTCTGTCTGTAGATGCTTTATACGTTTTCCTATTGCTTGCAGTACCTTTCTCATAGCTTCAGTAACCGAAGGCCCATTTTTATTTTTAAGGGGAATAGCACTGGCAACCTTTGTAAAACAGTCAATAACTGTTAAAATGTATTTGAAACCTTTGTTTATTCTACTGTATGGTTTCATTTCTACAAGGTCAGCTTGATATAAGTCATTAATACCCTTCACGACCGTTGATCTTCTGGGAAAATTTCTTCGAACTGGTTTGTGAAGTTCTTCAACTATAATTTTTCTCTCTTCCATTGGTCTGCTTCATTCTTCGTCCATTATACAACTGAACGATAATTGTAATTTATTCAATTATACTTGTATGAATTTCAAAAGTCAAATTGATATAAAAAAGATGAGTTCAAGGTCATCCAATTCAAGTTTTAAAAAACTTTACAGTTTTAAGTCAAATTGATATAAAAACATGAGTTCAAGGTCATTCAATTTAAGTTTTAAAAAACTTTACAGTTTTACAGTTATTCTTTACAGTACAATACAGATTTTGTGGATGTCCGTTTCTTTTTTGAATGTCTTATTCAATCCATTTCTGTTAATGAATAGTGCCCATAAGGGAGTGTGTGGATCTTATTTTGAAGGATCACACGCTTGTCGTCTCTGGCTGACAATGACTTCTTTTTTACTGTCATACTGTACAAATTATGCTTAAAACTCCGGATGGTGTTGAAAGTTGCATTGTACTCAGCTCCTCTAAATAAACAATTATAGTAATGTTCGAATCTCATGTTCTTCATTATATAAATTTTTTTAATTCCTTTTGCCTTTTTAATGATTCCGGCTTCGTTTTCATCCGCCGTGTCATTTTCTGTTCTGCCTGTAAACATCCTTAGGGCATACATCTTTGACATAAGTGCTACAATTTCTTCTAGGGGCACACCAGAAGTTTCATCTTTAAACTTTCCTATCACCTTTTTGTTCACGCAGTTGTCATAGGTTGGATGGTCAATGGGGTAGTCTGAGAAGTCAAAGGAATTCCTGTGAGGAAACACTCTGAGGTCTTCATACATGTCGAGTGTCTTGATCCAGTAGACGATCCCATCAGTGTCCATGTAGCATATTCCAATTTTATCCCGTCCGTAATAGGAAACCATCTTGTTGTAATGGAAGTCATACATATGGGTCTTTGAAATGTCGAGTATACACATTCCTACATAAAGAGGTCGATCCATGACAACATTGGTTTTGTCCATGCAGACTGCTACAAGATTTTCATTAATTACAATAGAAGTTTTGAAGTTAGGCTTTTGAACTAATTTTAACATTTTCTTTTTGTCAGAGACCAGTTTAAGATTCATGTGATTCCTTTTGTTTTCGAGACATTTTCCATAAACTGCGTTATTCATCAGTTTATAAAATTCTTTATGGAAATTTGATGTTGCAGCAGCTCTTCTTGCAGTATTAGAATCAATATATTGTTTCAACCAAGTCTTTTGTGTAAATTGAAGTACCCGATTAATTCTAACAATTTTTATGCCCAGTTCAATCGCTTGTTGCACAATCCAGTAATGTGCTATGTAGTTAGTTTTATTTTCAAGCGTTGTCATCAACTTGGGATGTTTGCCTCCTGGAGGAATCTCGGTCCTTGGTAGGAGAGGAAGATCATAATGATGGTCGTGAAGATTTTGTGGGTACTCGAAGTCAAAGTCCAAAATGTATCCAATATCATTGAACTTTGGGATGTTTACGATGTCTCCTAATACAGTAGGTTCTACCCAGCAAAAACCACCGTAAGGCAATGGCATAGACATGGCATAACCATATAGGTTATTGGCGTCAAAGTAGCCTAGATATACTGAATCTTCTCTTGGATTATAATTTGGAAGATGTTTGTTATTAGCTTTGACATAACGTGTAACTGATTGTGTTAGCCCTCCTCGAACACCATCTTCAATCATGAGAACCATGTCAATGTCCGTCAAAAGTTGGAGTTCACATTTAGTTTCTTTCATCATTGCCTGCCATGCTAATCCCGGAGAGGTGAAATAATAAAAACAGTCGAGTCCATAAGCTTTCAAACAGGAATTTCTAAACTCCTCCATTACATCACAAAGGAGAGTTACATCAAGTTTCACATAAAAATCACTGTAATCTCCGAGCGTAGACATGTTAAGTTCTGTCCATACCTTAACAGCATGATCATAATCCTCCGGATCTACTGGTGATTCATTGAGTTTACTATAAAACATTTCTGGTGGAGGTAGTTCAGTCTCGTCAAATCGGGCAATGGAGTCTATGTAGTCGTAGGGAAATACTCCTTTCCTTAATACAAGTTCCAACTTATCTTCTGAAACAAGTTTCCTCGTTTCTATCAAGTCTCCTCTTTCCAAATTCTTTGAAAGTGTCATCAAACTGAAAGGCATAAATCTTAATGAATCTATGAACCTTAATTTTATATTTTTTACTTTCTTCGAAAAGCTGATAAATTTTTCTGTAGTTTGTGCCAATACATCTATTTGACCTTGGTCTCGACCGAGCTCAGGGATAATAAAGTGAGCGTCGTATCCACTTAGGTTGTGTAATACAACAGGTACAAAATTTGGGAGTTTGAAATTGATGTTGCAGGCGTTGCAGGCAGCTCCTCTATAAGCGCCTGTCAAATGATCATGGTCATGAACCTTGATGTTATCTTCAGTAAACTCCTTTTTGCACAAGTAACAATTGTTCTCCATTAAATGACACAGTTCTTGAAGTGGGTTCAGGGTTTCCATTGGAACGATGTGGCTATAGAGGGTGGATACCTTTTCAGCAATAATGTACAGATCGTCAACAAATCGTTTTGCAGCTTCCTCTCCCCGGTAAAGTTTTGGCGATGTTGGAATACCATAGTGCTGGAGATGTTCTTCGGAAAGTGTCGATTTTACCAAAAGACAATAGCTGTTTGGTTCATGTCTTTGATATTTTCCACTGTCGGGTGCATCAGGATCTATATTTTCTACTGGTATCAACGAAGATTCAAAATCTGCGTATATGACTATTGGTATTCGATATTGGTGATGTATGTTCTTAAACTTCAGAACGGAATTTCTCGTGGTAGGCAGGATAACCTTTACTGCCGCATGATCTCCACAAAGCTTAGAGTGTTCCGTCAGCCAACGATGACCTCCTCTAATAAAAGGGATATTTTTAAAACAGAAACATCTTTTACAAACTGTTATTTGACTGTTCCTTTTGGTAAGTTGTTTGTGAATCAGTTTATTAAAATCTTTAATATACACATAATGTGAAACATCACCATCTGTTAGTAGCAATAAATCTGTATGATCTGCAAGTTCCCGAGTCACTACTTTCAAAGGGTAGACATTGTTTCTACTGTCGAGTCCAAAAACATTAATAGATACACCTGGATTGCGTTTTTCAAAACGTGCTATCTCGGCCAATGACACTGGGTAGCTTAGCCCATTAAAATTATACCTACAGATTAGTTCTTGATACCTTCTATTTGGTCGTTCCGGATGTTTGGCACCTTCATTCACTAGATGTTTTGCTAACATAGAATATCTGAAGCATTCATTGTCATTGTTTTGAACATTGATGCATGACAAAGTATTTTTTATCTTTGCTGGCAGTGGAATATAACTGCTGCCACGATCTCCGTATCCACGTTTATGAACGCGTAAATCCAGACTGTTAATGTTGAGCAAGGACCATCCAGATCCTCGAGCTTCATGTTCCGTTATTTTGAGTAACAGTTCCTGCAAACATTCCTCAATAATTTCATCAATATTTGAGGTCACCATGATACTGCGGTTTCTAGAGAGAAACCCTCTGTTGGACAGTTCTCCTTCAACGTTATTAAAAGTTGTATCCAATAGCAATCCAAATTTTATGAAATTCAATCGGTGGAGTTCATAATTTAGTTTTTCAACAATGACATCTTTTACAAGAGTCAGGAAATGTTGTAGTTCAAGCGAATTGGTATTGTTTATTCTATAATGTCGGACAACAGCTCTCTCAAATGCTTCCACTAAAACTTCAACTCCCAACGTAGAATCTTGACTCGGAGTTCCTGTAGTCGAAGGTTGAGACGAGTCATCAGCAGAATCCATCACATCTTCCCTTGGGGGTGCAGCTTCACTCGGTGTTCCTGTAGTCGAAGGTTGAGACGATTCATCAATAGGATCCACCACATCTTCTCTTGGGGGTGCATATGCGATGACACTTGGCCTGTTCTGCTCCGTAGAATTTTCGGCAAGGAAGCGCACAAAATCCGGATGGTCTTCACAGTCGGGTGGTGTATTTTCCGTAGCATTATGATAAATTTCACAATGCAATACATACAAATCTTCGTTAGAGAAATCTTCATTACAACGATGGCAGTAATACATCGTAGTTGAATTGCTGTTCCATGCGCTGTATGCAGTTCCAGAAGTAGGAATGAGAACCAATGCTTGAATTTTCTACTTATATATCAAATGCTTACCTCAGCACTAAATTCCTATTGGTTCATTTTTTGCTGACATCAGCACCTTTAATCTCATTGGCTCATCAAATTAACCTGTGAACATGAATGTATTTTAAAATCATTATTGCACGAACCTTTCTAGCGACAACATCGTAATGGAGCAGCCTGTACAGGTCCCTGAAATATCCTCTACTACACCACCTTTTCAAATATTGCCTACGGGGAGGCAAGTCACCGGTGAAAATCAACCCGTACAAGTTCATTCTGTAACAAGCAGAACTAGTATAACATCAAGAGAAGTGATCGCTGCGTTGGAAAGATTAGTGGGAGCAGATTATTTGTCCGATGAAGATGCCAACGCAGAGTAGTTACGCTCCATAAGGGTTTACTGTGTAAAACCTATACAAAACAGCCGTTTTCACGGCTACCAATTTTTCACTCGTTTGTAGCAGCAGCTTGTAGCAAATATAAAATTAAATAAAAATACAAAATAAGTTAGCTCTGCAAAGTCTTTAAACGATTGAGTGTAATGGTGGCCTTTAGAAAGGCCGTTTTGAAGTAGACTAAAAGTCTAACTATCGCTTAAGTATGCGACACCATCATCATCCTCCTCATCGCTGCAACCGTCAAATAGTCTCCGTCTGGCATCAGGAGCATCAGGTAGAACAGGGGTCGTGTCTCCCTCGCCATCTTCGATCGGAAGGAAATATTCAATGCTGTCGGCTTCGGACTCTGTGACATGGTAAGCAACGGTCAAATCAATGAATTCATCAATGTCCGATGCGAAAGATGATGTTTCAGCTTCATCGAAGTTGCTGAAAACTTCCATGTCAACATGAGGATCGTCGTCTGGCATAGCAATTACTTCCTCAACGACCACACCAAACTCTTCATGTAGCACATCTTCCATCGTGTCTTGCAGTCGCTTCCAGGTGGGAGGCATGTCAAGTGGTGCCATGGTGAGTAGAATGAGAATGAAAATGGACCACAACATGCGCTTAAGTGCGACCCAACGTACCGTACAGAATATTCTGGTAGCTTCTTAAATCGCATACCAATTTATTTTGCTGACCTACTCAAATAACTAATGTTTGGTGATAAAATTAAATAAAAATACAAAATAAGTTAGCTCTGCAAAGTCTTTAAACGATTGAGTGTAATGGTGGCCTTTAGAAAGGCCGTTTTGAAGTAGACTAAAAGTCTAACTATCGCTTAAGTATGCGACACCATCATCATCCTCCTCATCGCTGCAACCGTCAAATAGTCTCCGTCTGGCATCAGGAGCATCAGGTAGAACAGGGGTCGTGTCTCCCTCGCCATCTTCGATCGGAAGGAAATTTTCAATGCTGTCGGCCTCGGACTCTGTGACATGGTAAGCAACGGTCAAATCACTGATTTCATCAATGTCCGATGCGAAAGATGATGTTTCAGCTTCATCGAAGTTGCTGAAAACTTCCATGTCAACATGAGGATCGTCGTCTGGCATAGCAATTACTTCCTCAACGACCACACCAAACTCTTCATATAGCACATCTTCCATCGTGTCTTGCAGTCGCTTCCAGGTGGGAGGCATGTCAAGTGGTGCCATGGTGAGTAGGATGAGAATGAAAATGGACCACAACATGCGCTTAAGTGCGACCCAACGTACCGTACAGAATATTCTGGTAGCTTCTTAAATCGCATACCATTTTATTTTGCTGACCTACTCAAATAACTAATGTTTGGTGTGAGCAAATATCTCTCAATAGAACCATACATTAGGAAACAGAACACAGAAACTTAAAAAAGTGGTTATTAATGTTAGTTTGTTTTGAGTTCGTTAAATCTTTTAATTCAATATAATAATGTTTTTTGTTGGTCGAAGACTAAAAGAGGTGGCACTGATAGTGTCAAAACGAGTGAATGTTGGTTTGAGGAAATATTTCTCAATAAAACAATTCATTGGGAAACAGAACACAGAAACTTAAAAAAGAAGTCATGTTAGTTTGTTTTGGGCTCGTTAAATCTTTTAATTTAATATCATAATATACTTTGTTGGTAAAAGACTAAAAGAGGCTGCACTGTTAGTGTCAAAACGAGAAATGGTGGTTATAGTGTCGAAACGACAAATATAAAATTAAATAAAAATACAATATAAGTTAGCTCAGCAAAGTCTTTAAACGATTGAGTGTAATGGTGGCCTTGAAAAAGGCCGTTTGTGTCCGCCCTCAGATGTTGTGTGAGGTGGTGCCGTCGGTCCGCAGACTGTGCCCTTACGGGCATTTGATAATGACGATGACCCGTCCGCCGATCTTAAGTAGGCGCCGAAGGTCTTTCAGCACCGCGGACTTTAGAGGCATGTCATCCTCCAGAGGAGTTGGCGGGACCCACACCCCAGGTTCCAACAGCCGGAGCCGGACTGTCTTCCCGCGGGGGTCGGCCGCGATGCTGTCCAGGTCCTTGGCCACCAGAGCGATGTCCGATCGGTCCCGGACTTCTCTTTGCAGGTTGGCCCGCTGGTTCCATGGCCATTCTGCGATGTGGTGGCTCCTCGCCGTCTGGTGGTGGACGATCTCGTAGGCCATGTTCAGCTCATGCATTTTCATTTGAATGGTACGCTTAAGTGCGACCCAACGTACCGTACAGAATACACTGGTAGCTTCTTAAATCGCATAAGCTATGCTGATTCATCATTTCATTTTGCTGACCTAATCAAACAACTAATATTTGGTTTGGGCAAATATTTCTTAATAAAAAAATCATTGGGAAACAGAACACAGAAAGTTATTTTATAAGTTCCTTAAAAAGAAGTTATAAATGTTAGTTTGTTTGGGAGCTCGTTAAATCTTTTAATTTAATATCATAATGTACTTTGTTAGTCAGTCTAAAAGAGGCTGCACTTATAGCTGCAAAACGAGTGAATGAAATGGTGGCCTTGAGAAAGGCCGTTTAGGACCAGCTCCTCCAGCTTAGTCGGACTCCCACATCGGCGTTGCTTTTCGTCCCTCTGTCTTCGGTACATTCTTTTTAAACATTAAATATGACCCAGTCTTGGGTATTGGCATCATGAATTTAGGCAGTCTTACCTTTATAATTTTATGTTCATCTAGAAAGATGACCATTCTATGTTCTTTGGTCTGTTGCAGAAGTTTATACTTCTTCGACACCTTCAGTCTTTCAAATTTTGTACCCTCAGCGAATGGTTCCAAGTCGAAACTTGCTTTGGGTCTTGCCGCTCGGTTGTGTGTGGAGCACAAATCCTCGCCCAGCCTGCAGTACTTGCCACACGCCTCGCCCTTCTTCGCTCCTCTCTTCAACTCGTAGGTACACCGTGGAGCGTTCTTCACCCTGGGCGCCAACCGTATTTTCGGTGTACCGGAGGTCGAACTTCCCGTCGAAAGCTTGGGGTCAGTCCTTCTGATGTAGTCCCTGGTCTCTTCATCTGACGACTCCGAGAGGTCGGGACCAAAGTTCAGCGGACGTGCGATGTACTTCGGGGCGCTCGATGTGGGAGCCTCGTCTGCCGGATCGAAGATGGACTTCTTTGGCAGGATTGCTTGCACAGCTGCAGTAGTCTCTGAAGGGTCCATGTCTCCTGGCTTCAGTGGAATCAAGAGCGAATGGAAAATACCCTAAGGTACAACACCAACGTACCGTATAGGAAACAAGGATAGTTAAGTTGATGAAAGACTTGTAATTTTCTTTACTCAAACCTTAAGCGCATTTAAAATAAACTATGTTGACCGAAAAATTAATGAAATTTACGGTCAAAATACATTACTTTGAGCCGCTATCTACTTGGCGTTGTAATTATTAACACATGAGGTGCTGCATTATAATAGTAACGTAGCTACTGCATGAGTGCACAAACGACTTGAAAATTTGGTGGCCTTTAGAAAGGCCGTTTTGTCCAGGGTGGAAACTAGATCCAGTAGGCGAATCCCTTCGGATAGCGAGGGTCCTGGCCTGGCTCGTCCTTCTTCAGGAACCTCGTAGAAGTGCTGGGCCACTCCATTGATCTCGGCAGCTGGACCCTCAACGTCTGCGTCGAATCCCTCACGAAAACCAGTCGACCTGATGTCTCGGTGTACAGCACTTCGTAGAGGCCTGGATCGAGACGCCACAGCCGGTGAATTGGAGGTGTGGAGGAGCTGAACCGAGCCAGTGGAGCTGCAAACCTCCGTTCCAACCTTGCCAGCTTCTTCTGCGGAGTCGTTGACAGTATTTCGGCCCAGGTGTCTTGGATAGGCGTGACGAGCTCCCACTGTCGAGTCATCTCAGCCAGAATCTCCTCCACGGGCGGCAAGTCTGCCCAAGTTACCCGCTTCTTGTGGACCACGCCGTCAGAATTGTCGCTGGCCCTCTTCAGGATCGGGCGAGGAGCAGAGGTCGTTCCAGTCTGGTCCATCTTGGCTCTTCAGCGGTGCAGGAACAAGTGAAGGGAGCTCGACAAGCTCTCGGGTTTTGTCAACTCGCTCTGGCTTCCTATTGGTGCGCATGAATTACACTTACTCAGCATTTTTTCCGTGGCCTTTAGAAAGGCCGTTTCAAATGTCGGGAGGAACGGGAACCAAATACATTAGCCCAAAAGTTTTAATCGTTTAGGCCAGAACATGTTTAGCCCGATGAAAGTTCTAAAACAGTATTCTGTACGGTACGTAGCTAGGGGAAAGAATCGAGTGATTTTGACCGTGATGTTTAAACTTTTTCCGCCAATCTTTATAGAACATGGTCGGACATTGTTAGGGGAATAAAATAAAGTAGTTTGACCACGACGATTAAATTTTTTCCGCCAAATATTTTGTGTGGATGCGTGGTTGTAGTTAGCGCAGTAGAATAAAGTTATTTTGGTGACAAGGTTTGAAATATCTTGCCAGCTTCATCGAGTTCATTCATTTTGACACAAATAATTTGCTTTGAGTACGGTAAGTAATGGAAATGGCCCTACAGCAGTGAAGTATCCCGCCAAAAGATCTCGTGACCGGTGAAATTTACAAAACCGATTTCTGTACGGTACGTAGTAAGGGGAACAAAATGAAGTTGTTTTGACCGCGAAGTTTAAAAGTTTTCCGCCAAACGTTATTTACTACGGTCGGGCATCGTCAGGGGAGCCAAATAAAGAAGTTTGACCGTGAGGTTTAAAAACTCTCCGCCAAAGGTTAAGGAGACACATCCCTTTGTGTCACTATGATGCATAACAAATTTCGGTACACTTTTGTTGACTGAAATCGGTGGTAGTTAGTTGATAAAAATATAATGTGTTTAGAGCTGAAGACTTAACATTATTAATCCAAAACTTTGTGTTTTAAGTCGGTAGCAATTAGGGGGCCGATAAAGCGGTTTGACCGAGACAATTAAAAGTTCTGGGCGAAAGTAAGTGAGTGAAGTGGCGTAATAAATAAGGAAAAAGAATTGTATTCTATATTCATTTTTGTATAATAATAATAATATATTGCACATCGAATAGTCCATTAGTTTTCGGATACGAATTAGTTCAGCCTTCGACTTGATTGCAAAACGATTAATATTGGTGGCCTTTAGAAAGGCCGTTTTGTGGTATCAATTAAATTAAACTGATATCCACTTAGCGGTGACTCGCTGGCTCAGTTGTCCATCCGTTGGCACCCCAATCTCCAAGTACGTCTTCTTCGGACTCCGATGTGGAAGAGGTACGCCAGTGGGTAATGGCGTTTGCACGACGGTTCTCCCCAGAAGCAGCAAGGCCACTCTCTCTTCCGCATTGAAGTCCAGGAGACAATAAAGCCCGGGCTTGAGCTTCCACAGGCGGTGGGTCTTGACTCCCGGAAACGGTGATTTGGGCCGGCATCGTTCACTGGGCGTGATGGGTGAAATCGGCCTGCCTTCCGTTGTTGGGACGACCCCGGGAGCCGGAGCTGAAGTTGGTCTCGCCTGCAGAACATATTTCTTCGCGTAGTCTCTCTTCCCCCCAAGAATTTCTCGAAGAAGACTTTCGGCTCTCACGGCGTTGGAGGAGATGACAACCCGCTGAGGCAGAACTGGAGTGGGTGACGCCGGCTTGGTCCTCGTTCGATTCCGCACCGGAGATTTGGGGTTTTTAGCGGGCAACTGAGCAACGGGGTCCCTCCGAGGCATAACCATCTTCTTGGGCCGAGTAGGTTTCCTCAGAAGCATCGGTGGAGTCTTCTCTGTGGCTGGCATCCTCGGGATCTGGCTGGAGTGATGAATAATTCCGCAGCGTGGCCGTGGGGTAGTCATAAACTCTAGGTCGCTTCTGATTGGCCCAGCCGCTGAGCCAATGAGAGACGTCGATTTCTCGCTGAGTCAGCGGAAAAGTTGATAAAACCAGGAGCTGCTCTCGCCACAGCATCACTCCGGATCGAGCCGTCACGGGACCATCCAAGAAGCAGCTCCGACCTCTCCGGCCGACTTTTGGGACTCGGCGGACACCATCGGAGACACCGGGCATTCGGCGTTGTCTTCGGAGAAGCGCATCCCTACGTGGTATACCGCCTCGGAGCCAAAGCCAAGCGTGCACCCAAGCAGGTCAACTCGCTTGCGCCGCTCGATGTCTACGGAGGTTGCCGTCGAGTCACCGGGGTTGAGCGCCGCCCCTGTACCGAGGAATGTCGCCGTGCCTGGGAAAGACTACTCCGTACGAGGGCGAGAAGTTTCGGAGCCGCTGTGAGACGTTCCCTGGGCGTCAAGATCAGTTTGATCACGGGACCGTTAGGTCCCTTCCCTCGTTTGCACTTGGCCTCTGCGCTTGCCTTCTTTACTGTCCTTTCTTTGCATGGCTTTTGCGTGGGTTCTTTCTTATATTTTTACTAACTAACACTCAAGGGTACTTAAACTATGTTCCCTTACCTGATTCCTATCACACCCCCCAAAAACAAACATACCCGGGTGGTTCGCGCAGTGCGGTTTCTGCGGTCCCCCACACCTTGGTTCACTCGGTCGGCTGGCCTGCCCAGCTACGATGAACTGCCCCTATACTTGGCTGGTCGGCTGGCATGTCCGCTACAGTCAAGTTCCTTTTTTTTCTAAGTCCCAAATGACCTTGAACATGTTTGAACCTGCCCGGGGTAAAAACATTAGTTAAAGTCCGGGGAAACAAAATAATTATTAGTGGCGGAATAAATAATTTAAAGTGTCGGAGACTTACAGATGAAGCCCGCAGTAAAAATTTTGAGAGAAAGCCGAAACGGCCTTTCTAAAGGCCACGGTAGTAAACAGGATAAATGAAATAATTCAGAGAGAAAAGTGAAATGATGGTGTATAAAAGAATAATGAAACTGGTCAGAAATAAAAATAGAATATTTGCATCAAATAATAATAATTGTTAAGCGGGGTTTGTAGAGAAATAGAAAGGGGAAGAATGTTATTTATTGACCGGGTAGTTAAAACGGCCTCTGTGATTTGTTGAATTATAAAATCGGTTGAATAATTGTTTAATAATTATATTTGATGAAATAAACTATGTTTTGACAGTAAAGTGTAAGTCATTAACGAAGAAAGAGCATTAAAAAATAACCCTTGTAAAATAATCCCAAGTGAACGAATTATGTTGAGATCTAGTCCTAAGGCATTAGCAATTACCGCCGTTTGCAAGTTAATGGGCGAAGGAATTAAGGCTTACTAGCCTGATCGGCGCAACACCCGGGGGGGTTTGGGGGGGCGAAGCCCCCCCAACGAAGGGGGGGGTCTGGGGGGGGCGAAGCCCCCCCCAGCGCGCTTATCTTATCTTATCTAAGATCTAAGATAAGATAAGAGATAAGATAAGATAACAGATAAGATAAGAGATAAGATAACCTCCCAAGAGGGACCACCCACGTCGAAATTATAAAAACTTCGTTTTTGCTCGTTTTTCTTCGTTTTTTTTGCAAAAAATTGTAAATTTATGTATATTATCATTTTAGACAATTATTTAACACTTTTTCATCATAAATAAACGTAAAATAAAATGAAAATTAGGCCTCTCTGGTCTCTGCTTTAAGTTCAATAGCGTATTAGTGACGTCACACCCGTGACGTCACACACTCCACCTCGTCACCGTATGACGTCACACATACGTCATCACACGTCACTAATACGTAACCACTGATTAAAAACCGCTGAATTTGCGTTTGTCCTGAAACTCCCAAAATGCCTCTACTCAAAATGAATCAGTAAAATCGTCAAGTGTGGATATAAAAATCGAAATGGAATTTGAAGATAAAATACCAGAAGGTACTTCGGCATATTGTCTCATTTTACA